>JAAGEH010000208.1:12128055-12175765 GCA_011751065.1 Lasiurus cinereus
TGTAGAGTGAGTTAAGCTTTAGACCTTATGTCTTTATTTTCTTCCACTTTTATGACTCTGAGGTTAAAAAATTGTTTTTGTTCTGATGAAGAACTGAAAAGTTTTCTTTGCTGCAGTTTCCTAAAAGTGGAAGTTAATGTTCTAAAATGTATGTGCACATTGCAATTATGTATATAGCTGAAAAGCATAAAAAGAAAACTATATTAAATTTCAACATACATGTTATCCTGAATTCCAGTTGACTGTAGAGAACCTTTAGTCATGTGTATCTGTTTTTGATGCCTCTACAGAATAACTGCCCAGCATCCTCTGCCCAACCAATCTGAATGTAGGAAAATCTACAGATATGACGGAATCTACTGTGAATCTACCTACCAGAAGTATGTTGAAATCTTTGTGAGTCTTCCTTCTGACTCGTGCATCAGCTTGTGGTTGTCAGCTATTAAAAAATATCCTTGTGTTGAAACCTTATATTTTTCTAATTTAGGGGGGGAGAGGGGGGGAACCAAAACCAAATAGAATAAAAACAACCAAAAAAAGTGTCTCTGGAATCAAGACAGAAAAATAATGTGAATGCTTTTGAAATTCTGGTCTAAGAGTTTTAAAAAATGACTATATTAAAGCTTTTAGGTAAGCTACTTTTTATTGCAATAAACAAATATTTATATGCAAGAAAATCTCAGCAAAATACATTGCACAGGTGCTGTGCATCTTAGGGATTTGAAAGGTGTGTTATGTATAAATTAGCTGTCACTTTTTTTCAGTCCTGTAATGGAATGATGAGTTGTAATTTGCATAATCCTTTAAGAAGTCAAATTATACTGTCATGTAGCAGACTTAACATGCTAGCTAAGATTTCAGAGCTTTGCAGCTAATTACTATGTACCTTACAGGACAGTTAAATTGAAGTTGAGTCTTCTGTCTTTGCTGCCATTTGCTTTGTCCATTACTTAACAGAATCTGCACAGTTGGTAACAAGGTGTTGTTACTCTCTGAAGTGAACACTGCTCTGGGGAGGAAAGGCATTTTATTATATCATAGCTTGCCTTGTATTGCTTTTACAAAGAAGGAAGTTTTAGTTTTTTGTTTTGTTTTTAAAAACAATAGTCTACATTGGAATTTTCTCAAAAAGGAAAAAAGTTATGCTCTTCACAAATGTTATGAAATATTAATCGAAGCAACATTAACCTTTACTTAAGTTTTCTTATAAAAATGTAAAGTTAAGGTAAACATTATTCCATTGAAGCATTAGTCTTTAGCTGATATTGTTTGCAGATATAGTTTGGTGTGTTTTGTCTAGAAACTCTTAACTTCTTTAGATTCATTATTTAAAAAAAAATACCCTTTTTCCTTAAAAATTCTTTTTGAATACAAGTTGGTTTATTCACTTTTCCAGTTGCTCACAGGGCATTTTCTTTTGTGGTGTCCATTTTATAAACAATCAGGAAATCCTGGAGCCAGTGAAGGTTGCTCCCTGAAATGGGCTGGTATTCCTGTATCTTTGTCACTTATTTGCCTCTTGTTTTATTTCTTCATGTTTTGCTGCTTAGATAGCATCATTCCTTTCATCAGAATCAGTGTAATTATATGCAAAATTATTTCTGATTATTACTTCAAAAATTCTTGTTACCTGTGAGTCATATGTATTGTAGTTATTGGTGGTCAGGTTTCTGTAATTTCTAGTGATTTGTGGCTTTGTTGTGATTAATGGATACTTTGAAGAAGCCTTTTGTTGTATAAGAAGGGGGTCCTTTAAGGACCATCTTAAATCAGCACTTGATTATTGACCATTCAAGTAATTGAAGCCCAACGGCCAACTGTTGTTCGTTTGTAATTAAGCCAGTTTCACGTGTCTGAAATTACACTCTGCTTAGAGGCCGAGGTTTGTCTATTTAAGGTCAGGAGCCCCAATAAGGTCACCAGGAATCCAGTCAATGGCAAGGCTTTCCTTTTAACCATAGGTATCATCTCCAGGGCTAGCTTTTTAAAGAATTGGTGTTATCTGTAGTCAAGGTAGACACAGTAGGCAGCACAGCTGTGACTGCCAGACAAAGTCACTAGGGGGATATTCATAACAAGGAAATATTGGCAAATAAATGATGAAGAAGGGGAGGAAATCCCCAAGATGTTAAATTGGAGCACTGTCACTGCAATGATTAATGGTGTTGTGTATTTTAGTGAGGATGCTTATCTGGATTGTCTTGAAACTATAGTGTACATTTAATACACCTATAAAAAAACAAAACAAAACAAAAAAAAACGTGATACGTGAGCACATGGAGGAGTAAAGGCCATAGGTTCAGGTTTTATTTTCCCGAGTATTTTCTCCAACTAAGTATTTGGCTTTTGGTGATCAGGAAGCTGGTCTTAATGGATATTATATACATAAAATATGTTTATTATTAATCAGTATTTACATAGCATTTCCCTAGATTCTGGGGCTTAGAGGATTGAAAATGTTTTGTGAAAAAGTTAGGTACCTTTTCAACACTCTTGAGGGATGAATGTTATTAATAGAGAAATGGGAATCACTGAATTTGCCTACTCATCCTAGGCCAGTAGTTGGCAAAATGCGGCTCATGAGCCACATGCGGCTCTTTGGCCCCTTGAGTGTGACTCTTTCACAGATGCGCACATATAGTGCGATTGAAACTTTGTGGCCCATGTGCAGAAGTCGGTTTTTGGCTCTCAAAAAAGAAATTTCAATTGTTGTACCTGTTGATATTTGGCTCTGTTGACTAATGAGTTTGCCTACCACTGTCGCTAGGCCAACAGGCAGGCTTGGCCATAGGGCTCTATGTAGTATAAGGGGCCGAACTTTCATCAGTACAGTTTTTACAGAACTTTTCTGTCAATTTCTGGGAAGAGGAAGCTGTCTTGGAAGGCCTTTTAGCTTCCAGTGTCAAGCCATGAATATCCTGATTCTGAGTAATGCATTCACTTTGCCTTGAGGGATTTTTATCAATGATGGGAGGTTCATATTTGGGCAAGTATTTAACCTTACTACTAAACAGGAAGAGATAAGAATGAGTTTAGAGGCTATTAGAGGACTGTTTTTGTTTTTTTTTAATTTTTGGGGGTCTTTACCAAGTAGTGAGATATGAATCCATTAGTGGATCAAGTTCAGAATTTTAAAAATGAAATGGAAGAGAATAGAAAATTCTCTTATCAGTGCATTGCAATTAGTGAGGGTGTGTTT
Source organism: Lasiurus cinereus (assembly GCA_011751065.1). Taxonomy (NCBI): domain Eukaryota; kingdom Metazoa; phylum Chordata; class Mammalia; order Chiroptera; family Vespertilionidae; genus Lasiurus; species Lasiurus cinereus. Next base: position 12,131,255 of record JAAGEH010000208.1, read on the forward strand.
TATCTTGTGAGGCTTCTGTTTTGGTTTTATGCTTCTCTGTGTGTACATAAAACTGCACGTATGTGTGTTAACAGGGTGGGTCATGAGGTAAAATGTGTTTTTTACTGTTCTACATCCAAATAAAAATTGAAAGCCACTGTAAAGAGGGTTGAGTAGATAAGCATAATATATAGCAGATATGTCCTATGTGTTCAGAGCACAATAGCTTATAAAGAAATGGTCAGCTCTGTGGAAAGGGCTCAGCAATGTAAGGCTATACTCTCTGGTCTCATATCCAGATGTGCTGGAGCCAATCCGGATGGGCACATTTTTCATCCCTGATCCATGACTGACATTAGTAATGGAAATTGGGGCAGTATTTGCATTGTGAAAATTGGAAAATGCTGCAAATCAGGTGCCCTCCCATCTCCAACTGTTTATCTACTCATTCTTTTCAGCTATAATTCTGTGGCTTAACAATTATTGTGAATAACATTTTAAAATGTTATTTATATTGTGTTTAGATATTTGGTGAATTATTGAAGTAATTAAATCACTTTAATAATATTGGAAATTTAAAGTACACAGGGAATATAAAAATAAACCTCAGATTATTTCAAAATGTCTATAATTTGAGTATAAAATAACAATAGTTACCCTCATTTCTTAAATACGTATGTACTTATGACCCGGCCAGTTTAAAACTTCAAATTATAACTGGTGATACTAAGTTTCTTGGCAAAGGGCAAAGAATACAGTGTTTTCAAAAACACCACATTGTAAATATTTTACAAATTTCATTGTTTTATATTAAATAGTCATCTTGCTAAGTACTGAAATTTTTAGGTCCCTTTCTCCATTTTCAGTTATCTTTATAGTTTGCAATAATATCTCTGGAATTTAGTTGAACTCACCTGTAACATAATGGATTTGTTTGGGAGATGATAAATTCTTAATTGTCAGTTCAGTCTTTCCATATTGAAAATAGAAAAAAAAATTAAAAGAGAAATGGCACCCATCTCCATAGTAACTATGGTAACTTGAAACTTGGCTTTTAATGATAGGCAGAAAATATTTGAGTCAGGCAAAGAAACTTTCATGGACATGAAATAGAATTATAGCAATAAATCCATCAAAAACCACCTGTATTAATGTATGGTAGTGAGGAAAGTTTACCAGCTAGGAAGGAATCAACTGATGTTGGGCCTTTAAAACCTCAAAATTTGTCACCATTCAGCCATCTGGTTGGACACTACTGAAGACCTATTTGAAAAGGAGTGAACAATCTTCTTAAAGCTGTGTTCAAGAACAGCCATTTCACCAATATTTAGAAAATATTGAATCTTGGGGGTACTAGAACTTAAATCACTAATATTGAGCATACGCTATTGCCATTGCAATGGGTATTGTGGTACCTATTTTTAAAAAGGGGGTTTAACCCTGGGTTTCTAGTGTCAAAAGTGTAGCCAAGATTGGAGGGAGCGTTGTAATTGACTAGAAAGTCAGTCATTACCTTAAAGCAGAAGAGGCCTCAAGCAAAACTGTGAGGTGAATCTTTGCTTCCTATATTATCCATCCCAGCCCCTATTCCTTTTCTGTGAAATTCCTTCCACCTGGGTGCCTGGTTAGTATTTCATGCTCAGGGCCTTGTCTCTCTGGGCATTTTTGTCTCTAGCTCTCACTGCAGTTCAGGTGTTAAGGGATAATGTTAACATTAAGGGACATTTGCATATTAATACACAACTCCAAGTGAAAGAATTCAAGGGGAAAAAAGGAGTCTTCTTTAGAATCATTTCTAACACCACAAGGGGGTGTAGGAATTAACTTGGGGCGTGTGTGAGTGTGGGTGAGAGTGTGAGTGAGTGAGAGTGTGAGTGAGTATGAGTGAGAGAGTGTGTGAGTGAGTGTGTGCGAGTGTGTGCGAGTGCGAGTGTGTGCAAGAATGTGTGATGTCTTCCCCCTTGCCTAAAAAGAACAAACCTGAATGTGGCTGTTCCCCACTCAGTACCATGTTAAGGCTGGCATTGGCCAAGAAGTATGGGCTTGGAAATTGGAACATTCAGGCTTAGAAGAGAGAAGGAATTAAGATGTTTTGGGGATTCAAAGAGAAGAATGAGTGAAGGAAGGAACTCACCAGTTTTTAATCATCTGTGTTGTGTCAGAGTGCTAATCACATGCACATATTATCCCAATTAAGGAGAACAATACAAGTGCCTTGTCAGGCAGGCTGTTTGCAGGCTGGGGGATGGGATAGATGGTCACTGTGCTGAAGGGGAGGGAAAGGTCAAGGAGACTCCAACAGCAGCAAATTCTTTGGCTGGTTGTTTAATCTGATTGATTGATTGCTATTATACAGTCTTCTCCCCCCTCGGTTAGAATAATTTATGCCATTGTGTTTGGGCCAGTAAATAAAGAATTGAAAGAAGAGAAATATACAATGAACTCCTCATAAAGAGCTCTGGTGAAATCTGCATGTTAAACAGACATTGAACTTTTGTAGCAAGAACTGCTTCAAGCTTTTCAACATTAAAGATGAATTATCATTTCCACATCATGCCTTTCAGTCCTCTGTATGGTTTCTGGTGGCTTCTGCTAGTTAATTTTAGCCTCACACTAATGATTTTGCCTGTCAATGACTTGAAGTGGCAAAGCTTGGTAATGTGGGTGGCATGAAAGTGTACTGTTTAGGGGCAATATCAGACTAGCTTACCAGGTGTACTGATTAATAATGCGGATTTAGGGAAATGCTACAATTTCAAGAGAAACATAAAAAGTGCTTCATTCAAAGTAATATCCATTGCTAGCTACACAGTTCCCCCATCTTTCAGGTAATTTGTGGATACCGTCCCAATAGAACTTTTCTTATTTTTGAGGTAAACCATTCAGAAACCCGATTGTCTACTTCTTTGTATGTTTTGAAGTGCTGGTCAGAAAGTACATTTGCCATCGACTGGAACAAGTGGTAATCTGAAGGAGCAAGGTCTGGTGAATATGGTGGGTGGGCTAATACTTCCCAGGCAAGACCTTTTAATGTGTCTTTAACTGGTTTTGAAGTGAGTGATGGAAGCAAAATTACTTGCTGTGTCTTCTGGCACATTCTATCTGTGTTATGATCAAAGCGTGGTTCAAATTGATTATTTGTTTTCAGTAGCAATCAGTATTAATAGTTTCACCTGGTTTTATAATCTGCTAATACATTACACCTTCCTGATCCCACCAGATGCAGAGCATTGTCTTTTTCCCAAGTGATTTGGCCTTGCAGTCGATGTTGATGGTTGACCTGCATCAACCCATGATTTTGTGCATTTAGGATTCACAAAATAAATCCACTTTTCATCATCAGTTCCAATTCGATGCAAAAAAGACTTTTGTGCTGTTGAAGCAACATTTTTACTGATGACTTTTTGGTTTTCCATTTGTCTTTTCGTTCAGTTGATGTGGCACCCATTTTCCTTCCTTTAAAAATCTTTTTCATTGCTTGTAAATGATCAGAAATTGTTTGCTGAACAGCGCTTAATCTTTCTACAAGTTGTTTTTGAGTTTGACACACATCTTCATCCAGTAGTGTTTGTAATATTGGTCTTCAAACTTTTTCAGTTGACCTGGATGTTCTTTGTCTTTCACATTGAAATCATCACTTTTAAAGCATTTAAACCAGCGTTCACAAGTATCTTGAGATGGAGCATGTTCACCATAAGCTTCCTGAAATATACCATAACTTTCAGCAGCACGTTTCTTCAAAATAAAGTAATGAATTAAAACTTCCCACAGATGTTCTTTTTTTGGGAATGAAATTAGACATTTTTAAGTGTAAAAATATCTATGATAACACCTTCAGCAAATTTGACATGATGTTTTGAAGCGTGCTGTCAATACAACAAAATAGCATATATATCAAATTACATACATATCAACATATAACTCCATCTATTGAAAAAAATCTGCATTATTAACTGGTACACCCAATAGAAAGTCATTCGTTCATTCATTCATTCATTCATTTAAAAAACATTTTGGTTGTCACTCAGGGGTCAGGTGCTATTATAATTAAACTGATTTATTAAGAGGTGATTAAGAAAACCTCTGGCCTCTAGAAGCTGGGAATAAGTAATTAGGATTCTGTGAGCAGTAAAACCAGTGAAGTGAGTGTAAACTATGGAAGTGGCATCACAAAAAGTTTATTTTAATAGTCAGGGTGGGTTCTGACATCCTTATGTTGGAGGATATACTTTATTTTGGAGGGAAGGGAACACTTGAGGTTGTGACGTGGGCTTAAAATAATTATTTCTGATGTAGCAGATCAGAAATGGTACATGTCAGTCCATAGGCAGCAAAATAGCAGACATATGTCATAGCAATATCTTTACAGACACAACTCCTAGGGCAATGGAAACTAAGGAGAAAATAAACAAATGGGACTACAACAAAATAAAAAGTTTCTGCACAGCAAAAGAAACCATCAACAAAACAACAAGAAAGCCCACTGCATGGGAGAACATACTTGCTAATGTTATCTCTGATAAGTGTTTAATCTCCAACTTAACAAAAGGGAGATAAATAATCCAATAAAAAAATGGTCAAAGGACCTAAACACTTTTCGAAAGAGGACATACAGAAGGCCCAGAACCATATGAAAACATGGTTAAAGACACTAATCACTGGAGAGATGCAAATCAAAATGACATTGCGGTACCATCTCACACCTGTCAGAATGGCTATCATCAACAAATCAACAAATGACAAATGCTGGCAAAGATGTGGAGAAAAAGGAACCCTCGTGCATTCCTGGTGGGAATGCAGACTGGTGTAGCCACTGGGGAGAACAGTATGGAGTTTCCTCAAGAAACTAAAAATGGAACTCCTATTTGACCCAGTAATACCACTCATAGGACTGTATCCTATGAAACTAGAAATACCTAAGAGAAAGGATATATGCACCTGTATGTTCATAGTGGCACAATTTATAATAGCTATTTGGAAACAGCCTTAAGTGCCCATCAGCAGATGAGTGGATTAAAAAACTGTGGTACATCTACACAATGGAATACTATGCTGATGTAAAAGAGAAGAAATTCTTACCATTTGCAACAACATAGATGGACCTGAAAGAAAAATACCACATGATCTCACTCATATATGGGATAAAATGATCAAGATAATTTGATGAATGAGAATAGATTCAGAGCCAAATGGGGGGTGGGGTGGGTGAAGATTAGAGAGCAACCAAAGGACTTGTATGCATGTAAATTAGTATAACCAATTGACACAGACACTGGGGTGGTAGGGGCTTGCCTGGGATGGGAATGGCTGGAGGAAGTTTCAATTAGGGAAAAAGAAGACATATGTGAAACTTTAGACAATAAAAAAATAAAATACAAAAAAAGAATTGTACATGTCAGAAGTGGAGGTCTGGAGAAGGGTTACAGGAGTGGAGGTTGGAGAGAAAGGGGAAGCAAAGGTGTGGGTGTGGACTATCCTCCTGTGAAACCCCCTGCAGGGGTTTTTGGAAGAGAAGAGTGTGGCACAAACAGCATGTTAGAGAATTCCTCTGGAGGGACCTGACATAGGAAACCTGCCTGGGGCCTTAGTTTCTCCTTTATTTAGAAACACATTTAGTGTGCTTTAAATGAATGTGCAATCATGCTGTTTTGTAGTGTGTATTTATTTTTGACTTATAGGTATCTTGGAGGACTCTTCCAATGGGAAGTCCAGTTCAGAACCTGTCTGCAGTCATCACTTTTCCTGGCTGGAGGTGCTCCATGGCTGCTTTCTCCTCACTGACCACTTGTAATTCAAGATAAATGCATGCCAGAGAGGGAAAACAGACAGGCACAGGAGGCATGATTTAATGTGGAAGAATAGTAATTGGCTTCACCAGACTGTATATTTTCATTATGAGAGAAGTAACTGCCTAGATTAAAAAAAAAATTGGGTAGTGACCTACCTGTAGTGGGTATGAGAACTCAAGAAACTTGAGAGCAGAAAGTAAAGGTCAAGGTGAGAGGAGCCGGGTGACAATGGACCTTTTGTAGGCATGCTGTTGAAACAGTGTTCAAAATTGCTAACGGGTGGCAGAGAGACTAATGTGCTTATGCCAGATTTAAAAAATAATACAGCAAACTTAGTGTTCATAAACTATGGTTTTAATAAATTCTCCCATTAAGAACAATTTGGTCTGGGTGTGAGTGTGACTTTAATGAATTTTGAACTTAGCTTATGCATAAGAGTGGGAGAATTATCCTTTAGTCTCTGACTATGAGCAACCTATTTTGAGAGATTTTCAAGTCTACACAATAGTTTAAAATCATTGCTAGAAATGGTTAAACCTTCTGGAAACAGACCTGAGTGTGATTCCAATTCTACAGTTCTCTATTAGATGTGGGTCAGCGGCTGAACTACTTAACTATTTCAGCTTCTGTTTTCTCACCTCTGAATAGTCATTTTGAGGATTAATGTGATGATGAAGATGATAATGACTAGCATTACTAATCTTTTACCAAATACTGCTGCCGGGTAGTGGGATAATGGCTTAACATACTTTCAAAAATCCTTATAATAAACTTATGCCACTAGTCTGATCATTACCACCATTTATAGGTAGCAGAGCCCCACAGAGCTGAAGTAGCTCACTCAAGGTTGAAAAGGTAGGATATGGTGAAAAGCAGCAAGAATCTATATGGGTAGCTTCTGGATAGAAACCATGTTCTGCTGAGATTTCCTTTCTTACATGACACATTTTTTCTCTGATGTAGTTTGTACCTCTTTTCTGAATTTTTACCATTTTCTTGTTGAGCAGTTTTAAGTCTTTTGTTTGCATTTACATTTCCTCCAGCACGTACTAGTGATATATCGTTAGTGGCATTAGTGACAAGATTTTGAACATAAAAATTCTTCCTTACCACATCCATAGTTTCTGGTTAGGTAACCCATCATTTAAGCGTGGAAATAATTTTGAAAGTTATAGGATGAATTTAGCAGTAAGAAGGGTAATGGGTTAAAGAAAAATAGGTGCTTTTTTTTTTAGGTCAGAATATGTATATGTATGAGAAGTAACTGTTAAGTGATTAGATGGAATTTCCTGGCTGCTTTACAAACTCATTCTTTCACATACCACGTCTGCTGTGTCATTCTCTAGATTGCTTAAAAAGAGAACTCTATTTACTGTGTTCAGCTTTGAGATGTTTTGATCTAGTTCTCAAAGCAGAGAGAGGGCTGGGTCCTGTGAGGATTTTGGTTCAATGACCAGCCTGTAAGGAAAGCATTCTTGAGTGATTTTCCATTGGCAAACTCAAAACCTTTGTGATTCACATATCAGTGTGAGGATTCTTTGGAATTGAGTGCTTGAGATTTATGTGATTAAATAGACTATCATTACATCTTATTTAAAACCCAATTTTCCTTCCCCTCCCTCAGCTCAGTTATCAAGGTTCTCTGCAGTAAATACTAAATGCAATAGTATTTATATATTTGATTCTATACACAGTCGCACTCTTTGCTCACTGGGTATCAATGAGGAGAGGCCTATTTCTCCCTAGCAGTTTTCATTGCTTGCATTTCAGGCAACATAAGCTGCCATAACGGCATCATTTTCTTGACTATTACCTGTCAAGGGTGCTCAGAGTGAATCACAGCCACTTGCATGCCTTGGTCTTAAAACTAGGAGATGCATAGTCTTTTTTTATGATTTCTTCTTTCTATTTCTCTCCAACTTCACTAACAAAACTATTTTAGGAGTGAATCGAGTTAGCATGGTCCTGTCAGGCACAAAGCCATCTGTCCTATGTGTTTTAGATACCAGCTGGATCTCCTGGTAGAGACCCATTTAAAGGGAAGCTGCTTGCTCACTTCCAGGGAAGCGGCATCCTTTTCCAAGGTGTGCCTAACTGTTTGAAGGCCTGTGCAGGGGTGGGGAACATCTGGCCCATGGGCTGTGTAAGGCCCGGATATCATTTGGTCTGATCCCACTAATGCAATAGGAGTGAGTTAATTAAGTGTTTGACCAAATATAGCAGGCTAATTTTTAAGTTGATAATTTTGTTTGGCTTGCGAATGATGTTTTAAATATCCAAGTGACCCTTGACAGAAAAAAGGCTCTTCACCTCTGCAGTGTAAGAATATAAGCAGCAGCTTTAATCCTCAGACCCTGGAGAAATTCTTCAGGTGTTCTAGGTCTTGAATTAATGTCTGTGCAAGCAGTGGTAGTCATGTCACTAGGTTTTTTAAAGGAGAGATTCTGAGGTCTTCTAAAACTGACGACCAATAAATTCATTTGATAGGAAGATGGTTTACACTCTTTTCTGAATGCTGCTTGCCCAGAACTAGTAACAATTTATATGGGGATGGTAGGAGCAAAAAATGCTGATTTTTTTTTAAAGAAAAAATTTACCATGGTATTTGTGACTTTCCTCAGGGAAGGGAAGATTAGTAAACTATACTTATGAGCAAGAAGATTTTAAGTAAACTATATTTTTATAGAGATCTAGTGGCAAGTTTGGTTCCCTTGCACAACAGATACCTTTATTGGGTCTGTTCAGGAGAAATTTGCAGGACACAAATGATTGCTGTGGTACAGAGTGTTCTCAAAATGTGAGGCTCTGAGATATAGACAGAAGAGAATGAATACAGCTATGTTTATTCTGCCATTAAAAGGAAATACTCATTGATGCCAAAGCCTTTGATTGTGATGCTAAATTGGTCCTTCTGGGGACATCAGAAGTTTTAATTCTTGACAGTGAGTTTCATTTCAGCTTCACCATTCCTGCATCTGTAGTGGCTGGTTTTCCTTATGCAGAAATATAGATGAGGCTGAAATAGACTTTAGTAATTAATGAGGTTAAGTCAGAAGGAAAGAAAGTAGCATGTTGCAACTATGGTGTTCTGTGGTTTCCAGGCATTATTGTAATTGACCAAAACAACCATGTTTGAAGTAGGTAGGTTATAAACTCATTTTGCACTCAAGAAAAGGAAAGCTCAGAGAGGTTGCTTACTTTACGCAGTTTACAAAGTTTGATCTCGCAAACAAATCCAGGTTAGTCTGGCCCAGCAGTTCTTCCCCTTTCAGCCTGGTGGACAGAAAAACATCCGTCTTCTGCTCAAGAATAGTAGACTCAAATCAAACAATCCAATTTCAAAATGGATAAAGGACCAAAATAGACACTTCTCCAAAGAGGACATACCGAAGGCCAAGAGACATATGAAAAAATGTTCAAAGTCACTAAACATCAGAGAGCTGCAAAATAAAACAATAAGGTACTAGCCCACTCCTGTCAGAATGGCTATCATCAATGTATCAACAAATAACAAGTGTTGGTGAGATGCGGAGAAAAGGGAACCCTACTGCACTGCTGGTGGGAATACAGAGCAGAGCAGCCACTGTGAACAGTATGGAGTTTTCCTTAAAAAATTAAAAATGGAACTCCCATTTGACCCCCTTCTAGGAATATATCCTAAGAATCCCAAAACACCAATCAGATAAAATATATGCACCTTATGTCCATAGCAGTACTACTTATAATAGCTAAAATCTGAAAACAGCCCAGTGCCCATCTGTAGATGAATTGATAAGAAAGCTGTGGTATATTTACACAGTAGAATACTATGCAGCCATAAAAAGAAGGATATCTTACCTTTTGAGACAGTACAGATGACCTGGAAAGTATTCTGCTAAGTGAAATAAACCTGTCAGAGAAAGATAAGTATTCCATGATCTCACTTATATATGGAATCTAATGAACAAAATAAACTTGAAGAACAAAATAGAATCATGGAACAGACTAATAAAAAAAGATCTGAGGAAAGGTGGCGGGTGGGATGGGATGAGATTAACCAAAACATTTATAGGCATGTAAGTATAACCCATGGACACAGACAATAGTGTAGTGAAGGCCTGGGAGTACATGGAGGGAGGTCAATGAGGGTGTATACGGGGACATCTGTAATACTTTCAACAGTAAAGGTAAATTTAAAAAAAGACCATAAGGAACTTAAAGCCTTACCAATAGAGGGAAGTTTGTTGTATTTGAACATTAGTCAGTTAGTGTCTATTCTGTGCAAATCAGTGTATTCTCCAGTATGGGGACAATTCCCAACTTTGGGAAATTTCACCTGATATTACACTAAAGTTATCTCACAAAAATGGATGAATCCCATATTTTTATCTCAAGATCTGCCTCTTTCCAAACTCAAGTTTTATATTCCTACAGTACTTAACATTTGTACTTGTGATCCATTTTACTCAACCTTAACATGCAATGACCAAGAAATTTGTAGTCACTTCCATGGGCATTGCCAATTAATCCTCAAAGCAACCCACTCAACTGGTTTTTATCTTCATTTTACATGGAAAAAAACACCAACCAACCAACCAAAGAGATTAAGTGTTTTGATGAATTTCACACAGTTGTGGTGTGACATGGTATGCCCCCATCTTCAAAGTGAGCCCTTGATCTCCTGGTCTCTGACTCTCTCCAGGACAGAGCAGCCTCTCTCGTCCCAACAGAATTCCACAGCCTTCAGCCCTAACCCAAACAGAACTTCATATCTTCCTTAAGATGATGCTCTCTTGCCCTGTACTTCCTTTGCTTTACCTCATTTTTTTTTAGTCATTCAGGCATATCTTGGAATCTTCTTTCATTCTGCTTCTCTCTTGTCTCAAATATCCTGGTTGTAGAATGACTTATTTTAAAAATATGTCTCTTCTGTTTCCATCTCTTTAAACTATTATTTCATGTCTATAAACTATTATTTCATGTCTATATTGTTATAGTCTTAGCCTTATCTCCTATCTCATTCAGTTTGATTACATTAAATAAACACTTGAGTCCTACCATATACAAAGTACTATGCAAGAAAATGCAAAGCTTTTTATTTCTGGGCTACCTTATAAATAGTGACAAGATTAAAATACTGTTTCTAATGTATTTTCTTGCTCAAAATCATTGAGACTCATTCCCACTGCATGGTTTCTATAATATTGACTTAGTGTTTAAAAGCCACCTGCTTTGCTATAGTTAGTCTTTCAGTCTCCCCTTCTTCAACAAATTTTTCAGCATGGGCTCTGCTCTTGTCCAAGAAACATGTTCAGTAACTCTTGGTGGTTAAAATACATGTACCGTCTCTGTGCCTTTGTTCCATCCACAGTGGTTTCAACACTTCCATCAGGTATCTTCTATAAACAAGAACTATATTTTAGTGAACAAAGATGAAAAACTCTGCCTTTAAAGTGAGATGACATTAGAGACAGGTAATAAACAACAAACATTAAAAACCAAGTAAATCATATATTCTGTTAGAGAGTGGTTAGAGGGAAGTTTAAGAAGGAATTGGTAGTGTTGGGTAAAGATGTGTCAGCTCTGGATTCAAATAGGTGAGGTCCCATTTTAAAGGATGGAATTTGAGCCAAGGAGTGAGGCTTCCAGAGAGCCAGGGCAAAATATTCCAGGCAGAGCAAAGTGAAGTTGAAGAGTTCAGATGTGTGTGAGAACCACAGGGAGGCCAATCTGAATGAGCAAGGAGGGCAGTAATGGGAGACAGGTCAGGGAGGGAATAGGAAGTCAGCACACAGGCCTTCTACCTGAAATGGGGCCATGGGAAGATTTTAACTTAAGTAACTTATTTTTTAGAGTTAGTCTGGCTGCAAGCTGAGTATACATATGCTTTAGGGGGATGTGGGTGGAAGAATGAAGAATGAAGCTTGGAGAATGCTACCATAATCAAGGTGGTTCATACTATAGTGTAGAAGTGGAAGTGGTGAGAAGAATTTGGACTGTTGTTGTCTGAGGAAAGAGCCAATAGGATTTCTTGATAGAGTGGATTGATGGGGATATAAAAAAGAGGGAAGTCGATAGTGAATCCAAGATTAAATCTTAACACATCATTTACTCTATCACATGTGTGGTGCACTCAGTGATATATATGCAAATAAACACCTTTTAGGAACTAATAAACTGAGAGGTGAGACATGATATAAACTTGCAAAGTTTAAAGGATAAAAGTTTGTGTGTGTATGTGTGTATAATATCCGATCTAATAAAAAAGTAATATGCAAATTAACTATCACTCTGCTACACCAACAAGCCATGCCCACTAGCTAGTCAGGAGTGAGTATGCAAATTCACCCAATCAAGATGGCTGCAGCCACAGAGTGAGAAGGAGGCTTGGGTTTCCCTGGTAATGGAGGAAGCCAAGCTTTCCAAACACTCTGGCTAGCCTAGGCCTCCGCTCAAGGCTACAAAGTTTCAGTTATAGAAGATAAATAAATCCCAGATACCAGGGCCTCCACTTGGGTTGCCAGGGGATGTGGCTGGCCTGCAAACCACCACAGACTCCTCCCCCAGGCCACTCCATGCCCCAAGGGAACCCCAACCCTGTTCTGGGACACCCTTCAGGGTAAACCAGCTGGCCCCCACCCACGCACCAGGCCTCTATACTATCTAATAAAAGTAATATAAAAATTGACCATCACTCCAACACATAAGCTGGCTGCCCCACAGGATAGCCAGCAGAGGAGAGCAGTTGGGAGGGACCAAGTCTATAAGGGAGGGCAATTGGGGGTGATCAAGCCTGCAGGGGAGGGCAGATGGAGTGACCAGGCAGGCAGAGGAGGAAAGTTGTATGTGACCAGACCTGCAGGGAAGGGAAGTTGGGGGGAACCCAGGCCTGAAGGGGAGAGCAATTAGGGGGGCAGGACCAGGCTTGCAAGGGAGGGCAGTTAGGGGCAAACAGGATGCTGGGGAGCAGTTAGGCATCAATCAGGCTGGCAGGGGAGTGGTTAGGGCAGTGGTCAGCAAACATCAGTCCACAGAGCCAAATATCAACAGTACAACAATTGAGATTTCTTTTGAGAGCCAAGTTTTTTAAACTTCTAACACCAATTCCTTAAAATAGACTCGCCCAGGTTGTGGTATTTTGTAGAAGAGCCACACTGAAGGGGCCAAAGAGCTGCATGTAGCTGCGAGCCATGGTTTGCCAACTATTGGATTAAGGGGTAATCGGGCTGGCAGGCAGAAGAAGTTAGGGGCATTCAGGAAGGAAGGCAGGTGAGCAGTTGGGAGCCAGCAGTCCTGGATTGTGAGAGGGATGTCTGACTGTTTAAATCGAGGGGTCCCAGATTGGAGAGGGTACAGTCTCGGCTGAAGGACACCCCCCTCCCTGTGCATGAATTTTGTGCACTGGGCCTCTAGTATTCTCAATAAGATTGCAAGTGCCTTAAAGATATTTGTTTATTCACAAACCTTCTTAAGGTACTATTAAAGGCAAATTATTGTCTTATTTAGTAGTGCTGAATCCAGTTAGAGGCAACTTTAGTGGATAAGTGCACAGACTCTGATGGAAACTGATGTTTTCAAACCCTAGTTTCATTAATTAGTTGCTGGGTAATCTTGAACAAGTTATATAAGCTGTCTGTTCCCCATTCTTCTCATTTGTGAAATGATAATATTCTCATAGAGTTTACTATGGTTGAGTAAATGAATGGATACATGTAAAGTACTAGAAAAATGCTTGGTCCATGGAAAATGCTCAAATAGTTTTTAACTGTTCTTAAGTAAGTTTTAGGAAAAATCAGTTAAAAGAGTCGCTTTCCTACCTTAAAACCCATGTTTCAAACCTGCCAAGTGCATTGATAATGTGAATAATATAATCTATAGTAAGCATTGCTTTCAGGCTGATGGTTAAAAAATAACACTAGAGAATTATATTATGATCAGCCTGATTAGCTGTTTATCTTTAGGGGTGGACATGGAGGCTGGTCAGCATCCCTCTGGGTACATTTGATTGACAGACTGGCAGACAGCATTTAAATACTTAACATAGAAAAAAACAATGTTTTATTATTTTTTTTTAGCTTTAAATGTTGAATATGTATTAAAATGAGAAAGATAATTTTCAGGATAGATATGATTTTCTTAGAACATGAAAGCATAGCGATCACATCAAGAAGAGAATGTTATTTTTTTGCCCAAATACAGGAAATTACTATTTTTCTCTCCATGTTTATATTTTGATACCTAATATCTCCCTCCTCCCTCCCCCCCTTTAGTCCACTCCCCCCTATTGTGGAATGGGTTTTCCTTTCATCTCTCTTTTTATCAGCAGCTAATTTGGCCTCCAAATCTAGGAAGGAGTAGTGTGTGGCAGCTATGGCCAGATGTCTTTAGTGTCAAAGGTGGTTTGAAGAGTAGCCTAATTCTGCTTTTATTGTGTCTGGTACTTCAGCAAGGCCCTCAGATTCTGTTTGAACTTGGTGTTCCTGATCCCATTTTATACATCTAAAGTGGTGATGCAGACAGTTGCTGTCAATAAGTAACAGGTAAATATTGAACAGGGAAGCCCTTTTGATTAACTTTGTAGATCATTATTTGAAAGTAGTTTGCAGTCAGTCCAGCTACATCACTCATGATCATAGCACATGTCATGGGGGTCAGAGCATCAAGCTTCTGGTCAGAAAGCTGTGCTTGCATTCTCTGTCCTGTATCTGATGCTGCATTCATGCAGTGTGGGATTAGTTACCAGTAACCAATGAGCAAATGTGATGACTAGCACAATAGGAATGCAAGTTCTTTTAGAGCAGTGGTTCTAAGCCTTTCTAATGCTGTGACCCATTAATTCAGTTCTTCATGTTGTGGTGAGCCCCAACTATAAAATTATTTTTGTTGCTACTTCATAACTGTAATTTTGCTGATTTTGAATCATAATGTAAATATCTGTGTTTTCTGAAGGTCTTAGGTGACCTTGCTAGTGGTTTCCAATTTGTGGGTCGCAACACACAGGTTGAGAACTGCTGCTGTAGAGCCTAAGACCATTGGAAAACACAGATATTTACATTATGTGTAGCAAAATTACAGTTATTAAGTAGCAATGAAAATAATTTTATGGTTGGGGCTCACCACAACATGGAGAACTGTATTAAAGGGTTGTGGCATTAGAAAGGTTGAGAAATACTGTTTTAGAGGATAAAGTGCTAGGAATGCTCAAGAGGGATTTTGTGCTTTGTGGATACAAATAAATTAAAGCATATCTACACTGTCATACTGATCCAAAAAGTTATTAATAAAAGAGAAAGAGAAAGATGCAAATTGTACCTTCACAATGCCCACCAGCCAATCAGGAGTGACTATGCAAATTAACCCAACAACGATGTTGGGTTAATTTGCATACTCAGGCACCAAGCGACCAGAGGGCAGGGCAGGACATTTGCAATGACAAAGATGTACCCCACTACCCCTGATTGCTTAGGGCCTCTGGGCAGTGTGGGAAGGTGGGGCCGGAGCAGAAAGAGGCTACTCTGAGCAGAAGCGGAAAGTTGGTGCCGGTAGCCAGAGAAAGGAAGGCCCATTCTAGCACAAATCTTCATGCATTGGACTTCTAGTCCTATATAACAAAACTCTAATATGCAAATTGACCAAACGGCAGAATGACTGGAGGAACGACTGGTTGCTATGATGCTCACTGACCACCAGAGGGCAGACACTCAAGGCAGGAGCTGCGCCCTGGTAGTCAGTGCATTCCCACAAGGGGAGCACCTCTCAGCTAAAAGCCAGGCTCAAGGCTGGTAAGCACAGTGGCAGTGGTAGGAGTCGCTCCCACCTCTGGGCAGTGCTAAGGAGCAGCGAGCAGGAGGGTGGTAAGGAGCGAGGGATCCTGGACTGTGAGTGGGCACAGGCCAGGCTGAGGCATTTCTTCTCTCCAGTGGACAAATTTCATGCACCGGGCCTCTAGTTTATAATAAGTTTTTGGATTAGTATAACAGTATTGGTGCTCTTTTTATCCAGATTCAGAAATATTTTTTCTAATATGAAAATGTAGACAGGGTCGATTAAAATGAATATTTGGTCTTACTAATGTGTGTTGAAAAGAAGTAATTTCAGCAGCTATTCTGATTTCAGTAGATTTAGTTTCTACCATCTAATGGGCACAAGTTGCCCCCATGATACATTTACCCAGAAGGTTGTTCTATCATCAATGTGCTGCTATTAAGTGATTCAGATCCAACCATTTTACCTCATAGTAAATTAATGTTTTATTGTTATTTGGAACAACACCATTGTCATTACTAATATTTTTGAGCTTCCATCAAATAATATGAATGGACCTCGATAAAGAGACAGATTGAATAAAAAAGATAGCTTTTGGCTCTCAAGAAACATTTCTAGGTCAACTTCTACATGGTCATAAAGAGATATAGATAAATCATGATTAGGTTGTACAGGCATCTTTAGGAGATCCAATTCAGTGTTCAAATAGGCAATTTCAAAATGTTTTCATAAGGCTAAAGTTTTACAGTACATATTTAAGTTGTCTTTTAATCATTTTGAGATATAGAAATATTCAGAAAACCAAGTGCAATATTTAAGATTATTAAAACAACCACTAACAGCAATGTAAATCTACTGTCTTATCCTCATCTAGAGCAACCGTTAAAATGTAGACATTTTATGACATTTTTAAAATGGGTAATTACAACATTTTAAATTTACTTAATTAGATGGATTAATGCCATTGTTACTTGCTGTTTAACATTTATGAAGCTTGAAAGTGACAGAATCTATAGAAAGAATATTGAATGGAGTCTTAATTTTATGTGTCATGTAGTGTTAAACCCATATAACAAAGTCAAAATAACAGCTGAAACATTTTAAAAAATTATTCTGAAAATTATGTCAATAAGAAGTATAATATAAAGTGGTTATGCTAACTAGAACTGGAAACTTAGGTTAATATATTTTTGAGGAAA
Organism: Lasiurus cinereus; assembly: GCA_011751065.1. Taxonomy (NCBI): domain Eukaryota; kingdom Metazoa; phylum Chordata; class Mammalia; order Chiroptera; family Vespertilionidae; genus Lasiurus; species Lasiurus cinereus. The sequence goes on from JAAGEH010000208.1 coordinate 12,147,966, forward strand.
AGAGTCTATGCTAATATCTTTTTTAAAAATGTGTTTTAATTTGATTTTAAATAAACAATGGAAATTATTAATATTCTTGCTCTTCAATTGTAATATTTTAGAATAATTGATGGGAACACCATCCCACCACCTCAAAAGGGAAAGGATTTAAAATTTCATTTAGAAAATCACTTCAGTTATACAAGTGTTATTTATAAATTAATGCATTAGAAATCACTGTATTAATTTTAAAATTTAGGTAAACCTATAATATGCAGGAGATACAATAAATTGAAAATAGAATTTATCAAATATGAAATGCTTTACTATAGAAATACATTGCATCATGTCATTCAAAGCATGGACTACTGTGTTTGTCTCTTTCCCCAGGTGACCCAGGATCTAATTTGGAATATGTGTTAGGTGCTCCCATTCTAGCCCATTCCATACAATTAGAACATAATTTGACATAAATCTTTGTTTAGAACTGAAATAGCAGGGATTTCTGTTGGTCACCATGGAATTGGCAAGGCTGTGTGGAAATATGTGCCCATGGCATGGTACCCCGCAGAGTCAGAACTTCTTTGGTTTTCTTTAAATAATAGTTTGTGAATTCAACATCTAATGGGACAGGAACCTTGACACATAATATGTTTTGTATATACTTATTTTTACCCATATAATTGGTATTTTAGTTATTAAAAAACAGTAAAAGACATATACATAAAATAAAAATATATGTGTTTCAGTGTTTCAAATTTCCTAATAATTTATCCAACCTAAAAGGAGTTTTATGTTATATTTATACCATAACAGAAAATAGAATGCATTAGACAAGGATTGTTTAAATGGTGACATCATTGTTGGCTTTTACTATTCTAATTTAATTACTAGACAACTTGGTGATCTTTTAATTGGAGAAATGCAGTGTATTGGGGGAGGATGTGGTAGTTTTGCAAGTTATTTGGCTCCATTCAGAAAGAAATATTCATTTGTCAAGGAAATATTTATTGTTTGTGAGAATCCATAGACATTCCTCAATCTCAAGGAAGTTTCAGGCCACAAGGGAAATAAGATATATTATAATTAAATATAAATATTTACTGAATACCTATTAAGTCTCAGACATTGTTCTGGGTCCTAGGTATTCAGTGACAAAGAGGGCATCCAGAGTTCCTAGAGCATGGAGTTTATACTTGATTGAGAAGGGCAGGATATTTGTAGATACATATATGAACAAAAAAGTAGTGCTCTATAGTATGAAGAAAATCAGGGCAGAGGGCTGGAGCATGACAAGTGTCTTAGTTATAAGACAGGACATGCTAAGAGCCTTAAGAATGGCAAAGGTCCCTTAGTTCTCTGTGATCCAGAAGAACAAGATCATGTGTGGCTGTGGGTAATTGGCAAATACTTTCTGGGGAAAGTGGGACTTAAGGTGGATGGGAATGAATAAACCCTGCTTGTATATGACAGAGGATGGAAACAAGAGTTTGTACTTAAGGGTGATTAGAAGTAAGAAAAGGTAAGATTGATGGGAGCTTGAAGAAGAATGAACACAGGAATTTGGATTTGGCATTTTATATGGTTTCATAGTTTGGGCTGAGGAATAGTGGAGTATGTGGCATTTCTCTAGCCTCTGTTTGCATGGAGTGGATATGTTATGAGAGTGTTATAATACTCAAGAAGTGAGAAGACTATATAAATTTTCTATGTGCACAAGCATTGCCTATTTCAAGATTTCTTGAAGTGCTATTATGTGAACATGGGTTCGAGTAGAGGGATCATGTGATCCCCAGACTCATGAAAGTGACTTGCAGACTGGAAAGTTTGAGAATCATTACTTTAGTGATTCTCAGTCCAGTATGCTAGCTGTGGTTTACATGATTGCGTGAATTCCTCAACAGGATTCAGTCACTTTAAAAAAATGATTGGTATTGGTAGAGCTCAAGAATGCATGAGATGCAAAAATGTAGGGCATAAATGGATAGCCAAAAATGGTCATATTATAAGAAATGCCCCCATGTAATTAATATATTATGATATAAGAAACAAACACATGTTAACATTATAGGGCAAAAATGGGTAACATAAACTAATGATCAACAAATAGTGACCTTCAACTCTGTCTATTAGTAAATGCTGCCTGTGACTCAAGGTGCCATCAAGTGTAACATGTGCATGTTGCATGTGATGGTGTAGGAATGACGGGGCATCATTTCTTAAACATAGATCACTACCTGAACAACAATGTAGATGTGTTTGCTAATAGCAGAACCAACTTGGAGAATGAGTAGTCATTTTTGATAGTCACCATTTTGAGGGGAACTTGCCATAACATTGTTTCTATTTGTTTATTATGAACTCTAAGATTCATACCTTTATTAAGTTAATTCCTACCTTCATCTAGACAAATAATAGAAAAGGAAAAATATCCCATTTTAATTATAATTTTCTTAGAATTTGTAATTGAAGTGTTGTATTTTATTTTCTGCCTCAATATATAGGCCTCTCTACAGAGATGTTCCATTATGTAAGTAAAGATGTTCCATTTTCCACCTTTTAATTTACAGGGCACATTAATTACTGAAACATAGGATCCCAGGACTAACCCAGTTTTTGTAGGGATTCTGTCTTAACTCTTTTAAGGTTTTATGTAGTTATTGCTACAAATGATGTTTGAGTTCTAAAAAAATATTGAGCTGCCAGAATCTTCATAAAATCCGACATTTTCATCAAATTAGATGAATTTAAAAGACATTGTAAGGAGTATCCTGAAAGGGAAGATGACTCTATTGTTAGCAGTATCTTAAGTATCTTAGCTTGTATTATTTTAAAACTTTAATTCCTTGTTTTAAAATCATATTTTCTTCTTAATTTCATAGATATTATTATAGGTATATCATTGAAGCTTTTAATGACCTTCATTAACTTCTAAGGTATGTCCTATACTTGCTATCTTTTTTCTCTTCTTTTCTCATGAAATTGACATTACCATAGTGCATAATGCCAAATTCTTAGTTGAGTTTGCCACACACTCTTTGGTTCACCTGCCAGTCATTGCAGGAACACATTTTATAGAAGCTTCTATTAGTCAACAGAAACACTTAGAAAGCTGCATCAGTTATGCTAAATATTGACCATTGGGATGGCATAAAGTGGAGAACCTATAACTATACACTGAGTGACCAGATTATTATGATCTCCAAATGCGTAATAGTCTGGCCACTCAGTGTATATCCTATATAATAAAAGGCTAATATGCAAATTGTCCCCTCGATCAGGAATTCACCCAGCAGGCAGGCTGGCCAACTGCCCATGTCCCCTCCCCCTGGCCAGGCTGGCTGGACCCCATCCATGCATGAATTCATACACCAGTCCTCTAATATATATATATATATATATATATATATATATATATATACACACATATATATATGTATATATATAAATTATATATATAATTATATATATAATTCATATATATAAATTATATATATATAAATTATATATATAATTCATATATATAAATTATATATATAATTATATATATATAATTTATATATATAATTCAGAGATCATAATAATCTGGCCACTAAGTGTATAAGTTAATTTCACTTTTCTGAAATATGTGTTTAGGGAGGCAATGATATAATGAATGTTAATAAATAACTTTACAACTTAGTAAATGTTTAATAAACTGTATTTATAGAGTCCATAAACATCTGTATTTTATTTAACTTCTAACATTTTAGGATTTAGTTTTGTAGTTTGTTAATTAGTGGAACCATATTGAGTTACATTAAAAAATTAACTCAAAAAATTTTTAAATATATTTTTATTGATTTCAGAGAGGAAGGGAGAGGGAAAGAGACATAGAACATCAATGATGAGAGAGAATCATTGATTGGTGCCTCCTGAACACCTCCTACTGTAGATCGAGCCCACAACCTGGGCATGTGCCCTTGACTGGAATCGAACCTGGGATCCTTCAGTCCTCAGTCCGAAGCTCTATCCATAGAGCCAACCAGCTAGGGCAGTGGTTCTCAACCTTCCTAATACTGCGACCCTTTAATACAGCTCTTCATGTGGTGGTGACCCCCAACCATAAAACGATTTCCGTTGCTACTTCATAACTGTAATTTTGCTACTGTTATGAACTGTAATGTAAGTATCTGATATGCAGGATGTATTTTCTTTGTTACAAATTGAACATAACTAAAGCATAGTGATTAATCACAAAAACAATATGTAATTATATATTGTGAAATATTTATTTCTAATTACAAATAAATGAAATTTTGTCTTGAATCATGGTGTAGCATGGGTAACAGTCTTCATATGACAACAGTAAACTACATTGCTACACTTTGCTACACCGAGGAGCTGTCTGTTGGTTCCTGAGACCATGGGAAATAGGTGTTTTCCGCTGGTCTTAGGCGACCCCTGTGAAAGGGTCGTTCGACCCCCAAAGGGGCCATGACCCACAGGTTGAGAACCGCTGACCTAGGGCTTAAATTCAGTTTTTGAATCATTCACGATTTTATGTCTATTTATATCATACTATGTATTGATCTTTAAAATTCCTGGCTAATAGAAATAATATGCATTTTTACATTTTCTGTACTTTTCATCAGACTTGAAATATCATTAAGAGAGAAAATCCATTCTGTTGTTCTATCATTATTTCTTCCATTCCTCCCCAAAACCTAAAAACAAGGGTTTAGATCTTCTGATAACAGATAATTTATGACAGAGGTTGATGAGCAAAAACAAAACCTCACATCCTGAGAAAAAGGTACAAGAGAATTGCAGGATTGCGCAAAGCCCTGGTCAGCAAGCTGTGGCTTGCAAGCCACATGCGGCTCTTTGGCCCCTTGAGTGTGGCTCTTCCACAAAATACCATGGCCTGGGCAATTCTATTTTGAAGAAGTGGCATGAGAAGAAGTTTAAGTTTAAAAAATTTGGCTCTGAAAAGAAATTTCAATCTTTATACTGTAGATATTTGGTTCTGTTGACTAATGAGTTTGCCCTGGTAGAGACTAGCATAGGGAATCCTGTTTGGAAACTGCTGCAGAGCTTTGTGATGCAAAGCTAACTGAAGCCCTGGAGCTGGGGGATTTTGTTTGCTGGTAGACACCATGGCACCAATTACATACAGAAGCATATAGACTTCTTGTTAGTTGATAAATGGAGATGAAATCATTTACTAGGTTATTTTCTGGTATTTGTTAACAATATTTACCTTCTTAAATTGATTCAGCGTAATCCTTACCGCAGCTTTCTTTCATTTCTGGAAGACATATAGATAATGTGGTTTTATAAAGCTTTACATGGCATCGAAAAACTGATTTTTGCCTTAGCTCAACAGAGCAGCAAGATTATATTAGCATAAACTTTGGAACATTTGAGTTCCCATAGGGTACAGTGTGTGGCTGATATGACACGACTTGCCTTCAACAGTTGTTTTAACAAGATATTCTTCATATGCAATATACTGAGCTGACAGGCATAACTGAATAATGTTAGCAAGAAACACTGTTGGCAAAATTCTTGACTTTCATCTTTATCTGATTAATCCAAAGCAATATGTTACTTACAAAAAATATTTTCAACTGAATATAAATGCCAGATACTTATTTTTAAAATGTCTGTAACTTCACAAGAACACTTTTTAAGTGTGTGATACATTTTTTTTCTGCAAGAGTTTTTTCTACATTCATTTCAAAGCACACAGAAAGATGTCCAGGACTTTGGATGCCTGATATAAAGAGGCCTGACATTGCTTATTCATCAAATCTATTCACGTGGTAACAATTTATTGAGTACCTACCAGGTGCCAGGCACTGGGGGATACAATAGTGGATAAAATAGGAAAAGGTATGGGACCCTGTGGTATTTACATTCATGTGGGGTTAGCAGACAATAAGCAAATGGATCCATTGAACGGTATATGTAAAGGGGATTCAGACTGTTGGAGGTGGCTATAGCAAGAAAGTGGACTAAGGCGACCCAGAGATGGGGTGGGATTTGCAGCTTTAAATGAGGTGGCCATTTGTGGCCTCACTGAGAAGTTGACAATTGAACAAAGTTTCTAAGGAGATGCTAGAGACAGTTCTGCATCTCCCCTTGATTCATCATCTGGAAGTGCGTTAGTCCCGGGCAGCAGATTACACTGCTCATTGTCTCCAAGGAGGTTCTTTTCTGTGCCCTGAATTTGAATGTTCTCTCTGCTGCCTTACATTCTATTTTATATCATTTTACTTTTTGGGGAAAAAAGTAAATATGTAGTCTACAGAACATTGAGCTTATTGGTTGAAAGGCACTGTGAATTTTATTTAAGAAAACATAAATCAGACTTCCATAAATATTCCAAATTGTACCTTAACAAGAAAGTTTTGTCAATGTTTAAAAGTATTATAAAAAAAACACCTTTTCCACTCTAAAAATGGTATTTTTACTAATTTACTATTTAACACTTTTCTCCTGCTTAGCACTTGCAAGACTTGATTTAATTACAGTTTATAGTACCTTAAATAGTGTTTTAGAGTGAGTCAGTGTTGCTTTGCTTAAAACATTGCAGATTTTTTCCCCGCTTGGCTTCAGTTTATATGAAATATATCTTTTATTTTTACTGCCAGAATCCTCATTGAAAATACATGTAGTACTCTTACTTGGATGATGAAACTGTGACTAATCAGAGAAATATTAGATGTACATTTGCTTCATAATCCCAAGGGAAGAGTTAATTGAGCAATTTTTCCTTAGTAATATGCAGGTAGTTTTTATTTGGCTCCAGGCTTAGAAATAAAATGAATTATCCTGTCTATTCTGAGTTTGAAGACTGCATTTGAATTGGCTCCCAAAATATTGTGATGATCCGTTTTCTGGAGAGGTGCCTGCTTTGCTCTTTGTGCAATAGTTAATCAGTCGATTTAGAATCACTGGGAAAAGCACATACTCATGTCCACCCAAAACTTAGAACCATGTGAACTGAAGGTTTCTAGAAATCATAGGAAGTCAGATACAGAGAAAGAAAGACATGACAAAACTGTAATATTTTTATCAGATAATTTTTCTTTGTGAATGAAATAGCCTTAGAGTAACACAATTGATATAATATTAAGTCTGCTTGTATTTAAGGCAGGCTGGAAAGAAATTCTTGGAGAGCAAAATGTTATTTCCCAGCATTGCTTTGCTACTGGTAGAAGTCACATAAAAATAGGGAGAAAGAGTTTTTTGACACGAATGGGCTGGGTCACATTTCTCATGTTTCTTAAACCAGTGCAATTTTGGGATATTACTTTAGAATAAGGATTCCTCTTACAGAGTTAGTTAGATTTAATGTCAGAAAATAATTGGGAATTACTTAAATCAATATTTCTACCAAATTGCATGAGACCTCTAGAATTATATTGCCAAGTGTAATGGCCTAACTGCTATGTTGCTGGCAATATCTGCCTTGTCTGTGAGTCTTGACCCAATTTGCCTGTGCCAGTAATTGTGCAGGCACATCCAGACACAAAGTACTCGGAGACCGTCCACATTGCCTTCTTTGGCACCCATTGTGGGGTTATTGGCAGTACCATTCTTCACTGGAGGGAGAAATAATTATTTATACAGAAAATGCTTTCATGTGATTGCCATGTTTTTGTCCCTCCAGAGTAGAATGAACCCTCAATGTATACATATATTTTCAAGTTCACTGTCTTGAATCTTGAATTGTGCTTTTTTCTCAAATTGATTCTTCTTATATGTATAGTCCCATTGAGTAATAAAGATTTAAATTAAAAAAAAATGTTTCTCATCCACCAGAATGTTACATATTGTGTTGCCGGTGAGGCAAGGTTTATATATGATTAGCATTTTGAACTAGGCACATAGTTCAGTGTAATATTTTTGATGAATAAAGAAAGACCCCAATACATTGTAATGACACATAGTTGAGAAATCAGTAATGGAGTGCTACAATGAGCCTTACCACTAATCAGAACAGTGAAGTTCAGAGAAGAGTAAAATCAGTGAAATGTGGGGAAAGTTTCTATAGAAGACCTCCGAGGCTTTGGGATTTGGGGCAAGCATTTGAGATGAGAGAGCCACATGAACAAACACTTTGAGAAAAAACTGGGCATAGTGTGGTGACATTCCTACATGGAAAGAAGGTGGCATGGGAGGCTGTTGGGTGGGAAATGAGTGACATCCCAGGAGAAGCTTTTAGGATCTGAAAGAAGAGCTCCATGTAGGGAGCCCATTTGGAGGCTATTGCAATCTTTGAAAACTTGCTTATTCTGTTTACACTTTACTCTGGTTCTTGGTCAAGCCTGGCTTAAACAGAGGACATGTTATCATCTTTTAACCTGCTTTCTTTTTTTTTTTTTAAAGATACAGTTTTATTGATTTCAGAGAGGAAGGGTGAGGGAGAGAAACATCAATGATGAGAGAGAATCATTGATCGCCTGCCTCCTGCATGCCCCTTACTGGGGACTGAGCCTGCAACCCAGGCATATGCCCTTGACTAGAATCGAACCTGTGACCCTTCAGCCTGCAGGCCAACGCCCTATCCACTAAGCTAAACTGGCTAGGGCTGCTTTTGCTTTCTGAATATTGTTTTCCATGGGCTGTTATTTGAAAAATGGATGGTGATTTGGTAAACACTGGGTGAAACAAAATGAAGAGGCTTCTTTACCAGGAACATGTGTTACTGATGAACTGAGGCACACTGTGAAATTACTGGAGGGAACTGTGGCATGTAGCATTTCTCTAATAAATTTGTCCACAGAACTCTTTTTGTCTTAAAGCATTACTAATAGGAGTAGTGTTCCTTGAACATACTCAAGTGGTAGATGAGAAATCACTGTTATCACTTTATAGCTTAAAATCACATGAAAACACAAAGCAGTCAACACAGTCCTGTGGAACTGAAACATCTTCCCAGTTTAAGAGGAAAAGAGGCCAACATTTTTTTCAGCTTATTCTCAAGTACTACAATGTGTGTGAGCCCATTGGCAGCCAAACAGAAGGAGCTGTTCCAACTCTAATTTTAACTTGCTACCTTGCATTGTTGTATGTTCCCACTTACTACAAAGAGGTTGTTTTCTGTAAACAGAGACTTCTCCTACTAGGCCATGGGAGAAGGAATCATCATCCGGCCTTTCCCCTCAACTTGTAGCCCATCTGCACAGCTATTACATGATGAAGATGGTTTTTTCATATCCTGATTTGACCCTGCTGCATCTGTGGTTTAACCTGGACCAAGGATTGCTGTTGTCCAGGATTGAAAACTCTGGATGTGACGTTTCTCTTTTGCTCACCTCTCTCTATTCACTACAACTAGATGGTGCCTGTCTAGTTTTATGGACAAAGAGAATCACCTCTTTGCAGCCCTTGGCGTCCATGAATCAGTTTGTATTGAACCACTTTGTATGACAATCCTTGGGGCACACTTGTGCTTTTTGGGTTATTTTGGTGCTAGCAAAATGGAATGCTCTGGAGGGCAAACTTACATTGTTACCTTAGGCTGATTTATAGGACTTTTTCCTGGAAGGCTGCACTTGCAGTGGTTTCTCTTTAAGATTTATTAAAAGATCAATTGTCCCCAATGAGTGGTCGTGCCAGTGAGAAATAAGCACTGTTATAGCATCCGTGGACAGGAGATTTGTGTTATAAATACAGTTGGTACTCAGTGAGCAGTAGTGACTGACTGGTTTATGGATGGCCCAAGAGATTCGAGGAGTCCAATGAGAATAGGACTGATTGAAAATTTAAAAATGCTGTATCTCTCATTGTGATACTTGAAATAATCACATTGATAAAAAAAATCTTGTTCTGTATGCCAGAGAGACATGGAAGGCCTTAGTATAAGCCAGAGGGAAGGCACACAGGCTGGAGTTGGTTAACAAAAGATAAGATCTAATGTGACTTTGGCAGGTCGTGTAGACTTTAGTTTTGAAAATCAAGTTTTTCTGAGAACCTTGAAGATTTGATTTCAAAGCATTTTCTAGACCCTATCCAATGTGCTCTTTTTAAAAAAGAAATGTTTTCATTTATTATTATTTTTTTTAGAGAGGGAGTGGAAGGATAAAAACATCTATTAGAGAGAAACATCAATTGGCTGCCTCCTACACACCCTACTCCCCCCCTATCCCACACCTCTGCTACTGGTGATCAAGACTGAAATCTGGGCATGTGCCCTGACCTGGAATCAAACTGGTGACATCTTGGTGCATGGGACAATGTTCAACCACTGAGCTACACTGGCCGGGCCCAATGTGTTCTTTTTGAACTCTTGTTTCATCATAGAATATTTTACCACTTGTGTTTTACTATGTTGATTTATATTTCTCTCTTGTAGATTTTATGACATAAAATGTAAAAGACTGAACTGATTTGTATTTATCAGAATTCCAGCACTTAGCACTAGACCTCAATCAACTAGTTGCTTAAGAAATGACTCCTTGGGACAGGCAGTGTAAAGCAGTGGTTAGAAACACCAACTTTGGGACTGGCTCATATTCAAAATCTCAGCTTTGCTCTTTGTTGCCTTTCTGATTTGGGGCTTGTTGCCTAACCTTTCTCAGACTGTTTTCTCATTGTATAATCCAAGTAATAAGGCCTGCCTGACAGCATTGAGGTTTAAACACTATGCCAGTGTTTCTCAGTGGTTAGAGTGTGGCCTGTGCTCTGAAGGGTCTTGGGTTCAATTTCCATTGGGGGCACCTACCTGGGTTGCAGGTTTGATTTCTGGTCCCAGTTGGGGCTTGTGAGAGGAGGTGGCCAATGGATGTGTCTCTCTCATATTGATGTTTTTCTTTCTCTCTCCCCCCCTCTCTTCCTCCTTTCCACTCTCTCTAAGATCAATGGAAAAAAATATCCTCAGGTGAGGATTAACAAAAACCAAAACAAAACACTATGTTGTATTTAAGTACTTAGCACAAGACACCTTAAATGGTACTTAATACTCTGTAAATTATAGGTGTTAATATTAATCAAAGTAGCTTTGCCTTCATTCCCCTATAGCAGAGAAAGAGATGAACTGCTTCTGTAGTTATATGAGGGTAGAGGTAATCATATGTAGACATATGTGCCTAAGTCACTGAAAATCCAGCTGGACTTTAATAAAAGAAGCCACTATACTGACAACTAAGGGAGTTTCAACTTCCTTAAGGAAAGAGTTTTTTTCTTGAACTATGGGGATGATGGAACTATCCAGTTTCTAATCCCTTGCCTCTCTTTCCTAAGCTTAACATGCCTTAAGTTTCCTTCCATTTAAAAAGGTTGCTTCAGAAGGAGGAATTGATGGAGCTCTTCTTTATTTCCTGGGAAATAATGCAGAAAGAGGGTGTATAGGTGGCAGTTTGAACAAACTCTATTCTATCTTTTCCTGTAAAATCTTAACATTTCTTATGTATTAATCATTCCCTCTTTGAGAAGGGAAAAAAAGCCATGTCTGGTATTTAGGAGCCTCTCTCCAGTTTTACTCGGTAGTTAGTATCTTCCTGAGCACAAGATCCCACTGAGTTCCCCAACATGAAGAAACATCATGGGAAATCTGAGTTTCTGAGTAAGGATGCCAATTTCTCTCCATCTCACCTCTCTACCCACAGCAGTTGAGCAAGGAATCTATGCTCTTTTTCCCCCCTGGAAAACCACTGATAGTCCTGAGAACTGTGGTTAATACTGTCATTCCCTTGAGGTGTGATATATTTGTATCACCAAAACAAAAAACAGTTTTGTTTATTCTTCCCCAAATTTATCTCTCTATATAAAAGATGAAGTGACCATTATAAGCAGTTGACCAAATGACCAGGAGACCAGTTGCTATGACAATGCACTAAGCATCAGGGGACAGATACTCAGTGCAGGAGTTGCCCCTGGTGGTCAGTGTGCTCCCACAGCCAACCTCCCATGGTCTTCCTCCCCTCCCCACCCCCTGGCTGGCCTCCATCTGGATTGGGTGAGATGGCCCTGATTGCATTGCAGGCTGAAGGACCCTACTTGTGCACGAATTCATGCACCAGGCAAGAATATAATGTTTGTATGGAATTGATGTTTTAATACTATCAATACCATCATCATTTTGATTAAATATTATTAATACTGTTTAGTAATACAGATTCATAGAGTACATAACTGAGGCAATCTCAGAATTTTCTCTATCCTTAGATCTATATTAAGTGCTGATTGAGGGACCAGCCTTATAAGTTTCTAGGTTTAATAAGAATTTCCCTGAGGTCAGTCCAGAGAAAGGCTTGCATATGAATGGGGGCATCGTTTTTTCCAACAGTTAGTTAAATTCAGTACAAGAAAATCTCAGTTTAGGAATGTGTAATATTCTATGAGTTAGGAAATTAGTGGTTTGGAATCCTAAAAGAATTTTTCCCACAGAACAGTGTTACAGGTGGAGGTAGACTAACCCATTAAAAATATATTAAAAGTTATTTGACATTCCCTACCCTGAATCTCTTGGCCAAGATATCCTGAAAACTTGGAATAAGCAACAAGGGAGGTGGGTAGGAAGGAGGAGAGGCCCTTGAGGCTACTTTGAGTGTAGAGAGGGAATAGCTAGAATTGTGGCAGTGAAACTCGTGAAAGTGCAGATGGACATATCAAATACCAATGGAAACCGTCTGCCCTCATATGGGAATATGTCTCCAAACACATGGTATTGGAGAGCCCAGTGTTGAATCTTTGGGCAAATACCTATTATAGTGATGAGAAGCAAAACTAGTGATCCTAAAGATGATGGCTTTGCCATAAGATATTAAAAATATTTGACGTCAGAATGCTATAGTGAGCGAAAGGTTGCCTTCATCCAGAGGGGTCTTAATTCTTCTACAATATTTTTAGTATATGAAAATAGAAAAACACATACATATGAAAGTTATTCTGTGCTGGCTTCTCCCTTACTTGCTTATTTTGTACCAAATTCAATGAGATTAACATATTTCAAAATAATTTTTATATTTAATTTCCTTCCAATGATGAGGAAGTAGGACAAGATATTGAAATTATTTTCTTACTTGCTTTTAGTCCATTTAACCTGTTAAGTTTAGAATTAAATTTCTAAAATGTACTAACCTTGGAAGAACTTATGAGAATGAGAAAAAGAGTAATTCTTTGTTCACAATCAGCTAATTGTGCTTTAGAGTTCTCTCACCCCCAGCAGCATCACAGCCTTCTTCAGAAGGGAAGGATTTATTGGTCATTCTTATGAAACTCACTTGCTTGATTTTTCCAATTTACAAAGGAAAATCCTCTCATGGTGTTATTCATCCACAGTGGCCCCTGTAGACTAGTTGTGTGATTAAACCAAAAGGTTCTTGGATCTTTAATGCAAGCAGAATCCCTTTTTTCCTAGCAGATTTATGCTACAGAAATTGAACTATTAAAATATTAAGTATGCAATTTTTCTTGTGAAAAGACATTTTATGTTGATATTGTTTCATTTTTTTAATGTAGTAAGATACAACACGCAACACTGGTGAGTGAACAGACATTTTGAAGTGAATTCATTATCTTCTATTTTAGATTTATGTTGAAGTGTTATTACAATTGAAAGGATTATAGTTACTTCCCTATGAGTTAAAACTCAACTGTAACAATTCATTGACTAAATATTATGATGGTAGTCAACTTTCAGTTGGAAGTGTTAATTATTCACCTCATAATGCACTCATAAAAAAGATTTACCAACAGTGTTCTAGGAGTAGAAAGCATATTGTCTCCTGGCATATTTTACAAACATGCTTTCCCTGCACTCCCTGTACAAGGTTAATACACTTTCTCTTCTGTGACATTGAGAAGGGCTGTGATACTCACAAGATTGGTCATGTCTTTCATTATATGTTAAAAAATTATGTATATTTTTATGGTCATTGGAGTCCTTATTTAAGTGGCTTTATGTGTTAAAGAACCTCTTGACTAAGCAATTACAAAGAAATCATGTACAATAAAATGCATGCATGCTATGTTTGATTTAATGGTTATCATCCTTACATTCTTTTAATAATTTAAAACTTAAGTAAATGATGTTTTTCTATTTTATTTGTAAATGGTTATTTGCATTATTTGATAGTATTATTACTTGAAATTTTTTTTTTTTACTTTTAATCTAGTATTTTGGATGCTGCTTTGAATTTCTTATTCAGAGACAGGGCCAGGGCCTCAAGGTGAGTGGTCTTGCAATAGTCACACTGAAGCCAGGTCTAGGTACATGCAAGGGACAAAGCCAAATATTTCCAATGTCAATGTCAATTTAAAAATTCTCATTGTCTTATCTACCTTTTCCTTTTCTTGACTCTAGAACTTGCCGTTTTTGTTTTTGTTTTTTTTTTTGGTGAGGTTTCCTTATTTAAGTGCTGCTTCCCTATTATTCAGTATGTCTTTCTGAAACTATCTTCTTTCCTTTGTTAATTTCCGACAATAATTGTAATGATCCTTCTCAAGTTTTGTGTGCATTCTTGTCTCCTTTACTTTCTTCTGAGATTCCTAATGTTGGAAGTTATTTCTTCTTGATTCATTTTTTTAAAGGTTATGTTTTAAAATGAATATATTACCTGATTATTAATTTGGTTTTGCTTGTTTGTTTTTGTTTTGTTTTTACTCCACTCATCTGGTCCAATTTATCTTTCTTTCTATTGTTCTCCAACTTTTAAATGTCTCTTTTCTTTTGATTACAACTCATATCCTGTCGTGTTTAAAATTCTCTGCTTTTCCATGTGGTCTACATATCTACCTTTGTTTTCTTCCCTTTTCTTTTATTAGCAATTATTCATTTTTTTTCCTGTTTGTGCTCGGTGTTTTTGGCAAAAGCTGCATTCTTTTTGTTGGTCAATTAAACTTGTAATTCTCATATTGTTTTGTGGAGGACTCTGTCAGTCTGCCTGTTTTCTCCAGTTACAATGCATCCATCTTGGCTCTTTGGGTACCTCCATGTCATAAACACATTTCACAATTCTGAAATATAGGATTCTGTTCCTATTATAGAGAATATGGAGATTTTTAGGTCATACTGTATTTTTTTTAAATGCTTTTAGAGAGAGAGGAAAGGTGAGAAAGTGAAACATCAATTTGTTATTATGCGTTCATTGGTTGATTCTTGTATGTGCCCTGACTGAGGATTGAACCTGCAACCTTGTCATATCAGGCATACCTTGGCTATAACTAATTGAGCTACCTGACCATGGATTTTTTTAAAAATAAATACATTTTTTTACTGATTTTAGAGAAAGAGAGGATGGGAGAGACAGTGACAGTGAAAGAGAACCAATAGTTGGCTGCCTCCCGAACGCCTCCTACTGGGGATTGAGCCTGCTACTTGGGTATGTGCACTTACTGGGAATTAAATTGGTGACCTCTCAATGGATGGGACGACACTCAACCAACTGAGCCACACCGACCAGGGGTAGACCATTGGGTGTTTGCCATATCACCAAGCACAGCTATGGTGATATGGTCTGTTTTAGTTTCCACAGGACCAGTACATGGACAGATTTGGGTTGTCCCTGATGACATAGTTGCCCCATTGTCCCATTACTATTTGTTATTATGATGGCAACTTTATGATTAGAGTTTGGGAATTTCTGTGGGGACTCATTGTCCCAAAGAGGTTCACAATTTGCTTAAGATATTTGTCATTGAGTTAGGATTTCATTGTATGAGGATTTTAGTTGTTAAATACAGAAGTGGTAGAAATGAACAAATCAGTTAATAGAAGACAAAGAACAAAAGCCAATAAATCTTGTCAAGGATAATCCCTTAAAATCTGATATATACATTTATAAATCCTTTCACCATTTTGTACCAAGTATTCTTTATTCTGGTCTAAAATGAATTCCAGTATTTGACCTTGGAAGATTTTGTTTCATTTTGTTCCAACTCTTTTTAATGAAATGTAACCTTCCCATCTCTTCTCTCATTCTGCTGTATAACCTTTCCTATTTAGTATGGCGTGGTGAACACAGGCATTCATCTGGGGTTATTCTAAGAGAGAAGTTACAGAAAGCGTTTGTCACTTCTGATCTCCCATGCCCCACACAGGACGTAGCACTCCCTGAAAATGGAGCCCAAGGGATGAGGCCAGGGCCTCAATTTGCGTTGTCTCACAATGGTGGTACTCCAGATAGAACCAAGTTCATGCTGGGGACAAAGCCAAGTATTTTCAATTTCAATTTCCATAAGAGTCGCAAAAACATTCAATATAGTATGGGAAACTGGATAAAATGATTATTACATGTAATCTGCTTCTGTAAAAGTATTTAAATATACATAGAATATAATTTTAATATATACAAATATATATTAAATATATTAAAATTATAGCATGTAAGTCAAACATTTCTCCCAGAATAAATTCAGCCAAGCTTAACATACTGTGTTAATTTGATACAGGATATTTGTTTTCTAATTATGTAACTATTAATAATTAGGGAACGAAGAAAGCTAATGACTTCAGTATAAATGATCTCATTAATGCTAGGAAGTACTAAGTACCTCACCTCACTGCAATGCAAATTTTTAAATCGTTTTTGTTTATTCAAATGATTAATTGGAAATTCATTTATATTTGGTTAGCTGTTTTAAAGTAGATACATACTTGATAAATAATTTCAAAGTTTTTCATGAGATAAACTTACAAAAAAGCAGTATTATATTGTTAATGCTCATAATAATTTTGAGAGAGAGGTAATTTTATGCAAATATTGAACCACTGTATACACATAGATATGCTTTTCAAACAAAAGGGTAAGAGTATCTCCTTACATAGAGTCAAGTCTGGAAGTTTAAAGTGTGCTGTGTCATTCTTATGAATACTTAGGATATCGACATAGATCAATTTTCTTGGCAGGAGTATATTTTAATAAATCTATAATGTACTCAACACATCAAAATAAAAATGTGTTTACATTAAAAGTTGTCTTCATACTTCAGTGGAGTTTATGATGACTTTAGTGAGGGCCTCACTATTCTACTGCCTCCTGTATATAACAGCAGTGAATATATCCACAATTTAGGGTGGTTTAGAATGTGCCTAACAAAAGAAAAGAAAACCTGAACTGGAGATGAGAAAATTTAACAAATGTTCCATAGTGTAGAAAGCTAGTCAGCCCTCCATTAAAATTACACTTTGAAGATAAAAGAAAAAAATTAAGGTATTTTCATTCTTGGGTACAACTTAACTAAATTAAAGTCTACTCTCTATATCTCCATACCATCAACTTTATGGACAATGCATAATAACTAGAAGGTGGGAATTAAAGAGATGCATTCAATTTTAAAATTATTCACTTACAATCATTAAAAATTGTTTTATATATGGTAAATCAACATTTTAACTATGAAGAGCTTCATTTGTAGATCTCTGATATTTCCTCTGCATTACTGGCCACATATTTTATCTTGCTCAATTAGATTATGAAGAGATATTGACATATATAATTATTAGCTTCAAAAGAAATTAGGAAGGTGCAAATTAATTGCAGAAATATTGCATATTTGAGAGCTTTCCAAACTAATTTTTGCTTTAGATTTTGGTTCTTCCATGTTACCACATAGGTATCTTGTTTCTGTTCTTGTTTTCGTTGTGCAGTCAATGTTTTTCAGAAAGATTTTAATGAGTATAGTTTTTAGAATTTGCAGTTATTCACACAAATTTAGGATTATGGAATTATTTTATTTAAAGCTTGTAGAAAAGAGTAAATTGAGTGTTTGGACATTACACAAGTGACAGAACAGGTCCAGATGACCATCACAGTGATATTTAAAATGCTCCATGTCTGAGTTTACAATCCTTGAGTCTCAGTCACTTTAACATTGGAGGCTGTGCATTGTGTTTTGTACCTTCAGTGGTTGGAAGGTAGGAGTGCAGTGTGTGTGTGTGGTCTGTTTTTGTGGACGTGATCAGCATTTAATCTGGGAAAATTAATTCCCTAAACTGCTGGCAGGCAGCATGTACTTGTTAATTATTCAGGTGGATGACAAATGCAGAGCAGAGGTTCTCGCAAAGACAAAGTTTGTATGATGCATGTTTAGTCACTGATAGGCCTGACATTCCGTGGTGTCTTATTCAGTGCTAATCCTAATAAGCTGCCTGGTGAGATGAACGCCTCTCCTCTATCCTCTGCAGAGAAAAGAGAGATCTGAAAGAACTTCATTATGGCAATAAATCCTGGACCTCATGGTATTCTTGGAGAAAAGGTACCTTGTTCAGATGAATATCAGCAGAAAGTCAGGATGCTGGTGAGCTAAAGCAAATAAAGCTTTACAGGAAGACCTGGCCATTGTCTCTGTTCCATAGTGAAGGTGATTCCAGCTTACTTGTATGGATCTGGTGTTCATAAAGTGGGGACCTTTATATTGAATCCGTGGCATAGCATTGGCAGTACTGGGGTTTGTTCTCAGTGTCCAGTGGTAGGGAAACTCTCCCCTTTCCCCATCTCCCCTAATATGGTCAGACTTAGAAAGCTTTCCATGCATTCCTATGCCAGTATGTTTTATTAGAAGGTAGATTTCTCCTGGGAATCTTGGCATTATCTTTTTAAAACTCTGAGACAATCTGTCCCCTTTCTACAACTGCCAATTGAACTATTCAAAGGGTTCATTAGGTCAGCTAGAGTATTGCTTGACCAACTCTTAGATCTTAGTTGTCATGACTGTACTTAACTCTTCCAGTTTGCATTCCCTCTTGTTAAATGTTCAGACTTGATCGTTGAGAACCAGTTCAGTTTCAAAAAATTCAAGCACTAAAAAGAGGCACTGTAGTTAGTGAGAACTATGAATGAAGTTAGTATTAAACATGAATCAGTAGCCCAGTCTTCTAGCTGAGGTCTTGTCATTAGTCAAAGTCGTAACCTGGTGTATTGAGTCTGCCTCTTTGGGCCTCATTTTCCTCATATGGGAAATGATAGAGTTGCACTAAATACATAATCTGAATTTCTTTGACTAAATTGATTCATTTTCTTTTCTTGTCATTATGAGCTCATATCCATGGTTTGGCAATCTTAAAATGAGTAGTTTATAAGATCAAGGATTCTCTCAGATCCTGCAGGTGTAAACGTTCTAGAAGGCAGAACGTTGATGGTTTCCTTCCTTGTTGGTCACTCATGATCAGAGGAGCATCGCCGGCAGCTCCTCTAAGATTAACTCTTCAACTTGTTTATCTTAGTGTATGAGTGTTTGATTTACTACTGAGTCATATTTTAAATGTCACTTTGATAGTCACATGGAACTCTGCCGATACTTGTTTAATGTGCCAACAGTTATGTTAACTACTTTTCTGCCAGCTTGACATAAAAACAGTAATGCCTATATGGAACCACAACCTCAATCAAGAGATAAAATATTACCCACATCTGGAAGACACTCTCCTGTCCCTTTCTGGTTATTTTTCTTTCCTCTCCAAGCGTAATTCTGTTTCCTGAAAATATAGATAACTTTTTGCTTGTCCTTGAACTTCAGATAAATGAAATCATATAGTTTGAATTCTTTTGTTATTTTACTTCTTTTGCTCAACATTATGTTTGTAAGATTTAGCCATATGCTTATGTATCATTACAGCTAGTTCATTATCATTGCTGTATAGTGTTTCATTTTGAGAATGTACCACAGTTGATCCATTTTACTGTTGGTCACCATTTGAACTTTTACTAATAGTATAGATATGAAAACCTTTGCACAGTTCTTTGGGGTACCATATGTCCTCATTCCTGCTAGGTATATATCTAGAAGTGTATTTGCTCATACTGTATGCATTCGCTTATCTTTTGTAGAAGTGGTTATAAGAAGCTATTCACTCATTAGCAATATATAAAAATTTAAGATATTGGCTCCATATCTTTGCCAATACTTGTGTTCTGTATTCATTTTTTAGCCATCTGGTAGATATGTATTGTATTGTGGTTTTAATTTGTAACTTTCTGATGACCAGTGAAGGTGAACACATTTTTAGATCTCATTGGCAAATAAGTATCAGTTATTCAAGTGTTTTGCCCAATTATTTTTTCTGTTGGGTCATATATCTGCCTACTTTTATTAATCTGTAGGAGTTCTTTATATATTTTGGATAATAGATCTCCCCCAATGAATGCATCAGTCTGCATTCCCACCAGCAGTGAAGGAGGGTTCCTTTTTCTCTGCATTCTCGCCAGCACTTGTCGTTTGTTGATTTGTTGATGATAGATAGGCATTCTGGCAGGTTTGAGATGATATCACATTGTGCTTTTGATTTGCATCTCTCAGATGATTAGTGAGTTTGACCATGTTTTCATATGTCTCTTGGCCTTCTGTATGTCCTCTTTCAAAAAGTATCTATTTAGATCTGTTGCCCATTTTTTTGATTGGGTTGTTTATTTTCCTTTTGCTAAGTTGTATGAGTTCCCTGTAAATATTGGAGATTAAACCCTTATTGGTGATAACATTGGCAAAAATGTTTTTTTCATGCAGTTGGCTTTCTTGTTGTTTTGTTATGGTTTCTTTTGCTGTACAGAAGCTTTTTATTTTGATGTAGTGAGATTTGTTTATTTTCTCTTTAGTTTCCATTGCCCTAGGAGCTGTATAGGTTTTTGGGGTGAAGATATTGCTTTGGCACATGTCTGAGATTTTGCTGCCTGTGGAATCCTCTAATATTTTTATGGTTTCCCATCTTATGTTTAAGTCTTTTATCCATTTGAGTTTATTTTTACAAATATTTGTGTCCTAATTATGAAGTCATTGCCCTCTTCAGCATTTTGAAAATGTTTACATGTATTTTCTTTTAAAAACCTTTAGATCTGCAATCCATCTAGAATTAGTTTTGGTGTATGGCAAGAGGTCAAGGTCCATATGGTTATCTAAACAATTTTGCACCGTTTATGGAGATGACTGATTCAAAGATGATGATGATGATGATGATGATGATGATGATGATGATGATGATGGCAATGGTGGCAATGGTCAATACCAGATATTGATTTCCTACTTTGTGGTAGTTCTGCTTAATTACTCAAAAATGACCCTTTTAAGAAACCAGGACTCAAATATGTGAGAGGTAGTAAATGAACAAAAGTTGATTCTAGCCAAGGTCTAATTTCAAGAGCTATTTATACTTGATATATTGAGCGAATCTAAGATTATGTTACCAAAGACCAGGCCTACAGAATCTACATTAAAGCTATTTAATTCATTTTTTTTAAAAATGAAAATAATAAAACTAGCTTATCAGAATAGACTTTTTGTATGTCACCTAACTTGGTGTACGGAGATTAAGACTCTCAAGTGAGATTGACTTCTTAGAAATAAGTCAGGAAAGCCGTGTGAACTTTCAGAGGCCTTCCCTTTCCCTCAAGAGTGATGTGACAAGGAAACTGGTGTCTCGATCTTTAAGTTGTCTGAGCCCAAAACCAACTGTGCAGTTTGTGTTCTGCACTCCTGTATCCAGCAACCAAATGTCAGACCCTGTTCTAGGGGCCCAGCCCTGCACTCATGAAGCAGTCTGTCCAGAGAAAGAACCTGAGAGACTTGCCTAGTTTACACAATAACCCCTATAGGCAAGGTCAGGTGTAGCTCAGTTTGGATCCTCAAATTATACCTGGAACAGTGGAGGTTCCCTGAGGGAGGCCCAGACAATCCACCTCCCCTGAATTTGCAGTTCATGCTGTTGAGCAGGCAAGCCAGGGTGCCTCTGCTGCTGCTTTCCACTGCTCTGCTGGGTTTTGGCAAGGGCTTCAGTACAAATAAGCAGTGTAATTCACATAAGGTTTCAGAACCACAGTTCACTTGTTATTGAATTTGAGGACTGAGACGCTTAAAAATCTGATGAAAGCTGTGAACATTATATGGCCAGCTTTGCGTATTTTTCAATACTTGCAAAATTCTGCTTGTATTTCATGTGCCCTGTGAACCCTAGGTTCAGAACCCTGGCTTTAACATTCTAACTTACATAGAATACAGGAAAAATATAGTGTGAATGTAAAGATGTGATACTGGGATCCTAGAGTTTGAACATGTGTTGTGTAAAAGAAATTCTCTTCTCTAAAAGAAATTACTTAAAATTAAATGAAAACTAAATAGTATTTATAATTAGTTCAAGAAATATACTGTAAGAGGACAAAGCATAGACAAGAATGCATACAGTTTATATAAGATATTCTAAACTAATCAGGGGTTAGTTGGCAGTCTGTTATAAGGAAAAAGCAAAATGGGAAGAGCTGATATTTAGAAATTTTGTAAATTAAGTATATACCTATCTAAGTATCTAAGGATAACCAGTTTTACACTTTTTAAATAAATGTGGGAAATTGTTAGTAGACTGGCAGTAGCCATGCCTCAATTGGGCTTATACTCTAGATTTTTATATTTGTGACCATTGGCATCCAAACTGGGGGGGAGGGGGATACTCCGCTAAAAAATAGTTGGGTTTTTACAATCCAAGTTTCCCCCTATTTTGTTTTCCTATATAGAAAGTTACTCAACTAAGAATTTTAAAATATTTAAGGTAAGTACATGTAACCCCACTAATCCAAAACTGGCCAGGGTTATTTTGTCCCTGTTGAAATGGCTGGGTGGTCAGTGCTCTTAGGGACTCTTTTTCTGTGTTAAGAAAGCAGTCATTTTTTTAAAATGAGTCACACCAGTTCCATTCTTTCTGATTAGGTGATTTTAAACATTTTGAATAGAGGCTAATAATGAGAAGGTCATTTTTCTTATTTTGAATATGCACTTCAGCTTTAAACAACCAATTTCATTACCCTGGCATTTAAGATACAAAGTTGCCATAGAGAGATTTTGCTCTGATCCATTAATAAACTGAACCACTCTTTTACAGCTATTGTGATAATATTTTGAAAATCCACTTTTATTGATTTCAGAGAGAGGAAGGGAGAGGGAGAGAGAGAGAGAAACATCAACAATGAGACAGACTCATTGACTGGCAACCTAGACATATGTCCTGACTAGGAAGAGAACCGGGACCTCTGGGTTCACAGGTCAGTGCTTAACCACTGCGCCACAGTTGGCCAGGCTAGTTGTGACAATTGTAAGACAGTTTTACCTAGCAAAAAATAAGCTTTCTGATGTATGAAAATAATTGATATCTACAGAATCACTTCCTAATATATTTTATACATAATAGCGTTTATTTGCTTTATTCATAATAGAAAATCCTACTAAGACATACAATGTTACATTTATATTTAAAGGGGTAAAACAAAAATTTTGGTAAATTCTTAACTTTTTTATTATATGTCAATTAATAAACCAAATAATGCTATTAATGCGACTTTCAATTAATTCATACTTGTGAAGTTTTCCTTTATCTGGATGATAGATCAGTTTGAATTAATGAACGTTCTGGAACATAAATTACTTTTAGTACATATTGTCCCCTGATCTAAAGTTTACAGTATAAGCAATTAGGTTCAGTTTTAATAGATGTGGGATTATCTTTAATTACACTACAACACCAGTTAAGTTCCAGCCTCTGGGTTCATTGTATTTCTGCTGCTGATTATAAAGTGCTGAAATGTGTTTTTTGTATGAAGGTAAATACTTACTGCAATATATTTTTTCACATTATTATATAATGTGAGGCTGAACTTCAAATGACCCTGAATTATCAATTATTCTGATTTACTCTATTCTTTATTACATTTGAAGGGTCATCAGTAAGGTAATAAATAGTAATGCTGTATTCCCAGTTAGGGAGAATTCAAAATCATGTGACTAATTCTTCCTGAAATAGCTACACTTAAGTCAATTTCACCACACTTACCATCATCACACATGTACATACACAGACCTGCAGGCACACACATGTGCACACATATGCTCATACACCCATGAATACAGATCCTCATGCCAGTGTCTAATACCTGAGCATTTCAAATGCATAGCAATTTAAGCCCTTCCTTTTCCAGTATCTTCTGAATTTATAAAGTGTGCTCTAATAAAAATAAAAAAACTAACTCGCTAGTGGCAGTGTTAGCAAGTTTTATTATAAAAAAGAAGCTACAAATTCATATCTTATATATGTATAGTTTATATATACATATCTTATATATATATAGTTTAGAGGAAGAGAGCATAGGTGTGTTTTAAACAAAGACATGTTCAGAGGGCAACTTATCAACGATGATAACTTAAAGTAGTAAAACCGGAATACAAAAGTGTGGCCCAGGGGTTTGTTGATAGTATATGCAGCAATTGAAAAATTATTTTTAAATGTCTTAAGAACTGTATCTTTAAACCTGTGTCTACTCTTAGAAACTGTATTTCTAAAATAGAAACACCTCATTAGAGAAAGATGAATGATACACTCACTGATCAGGTATGAAAGCGTTGCTGGTTGAGCCTGTTGACCCCCTTAGTGGAAAAAAAATGCCTAAAATTAGAGCCAGACTTAAATTATGGGATCTGAGCCAGTAACATTCACTCCTATGGCTTACATTATTATGCTTAATGTGGCCAAATTTATGTCACTGTCCCAATTTTCTTTGCTGAGCTTCAGACATACTCACCCCAATTCTTTTGTTCATGAATAGGCAACAATCCCCAATGACTTTCACTACTAAACTGAACTCCTTAGATCCTGCTACAACCTGTTTCCCCTTTTCTGTTCTCTATTTCAATATATGGCATCACCATTCACCCAGTTTTATAAACTATAAACTGAGCCATCTTTCTTGCTTCCACTCCTCATTTTCTCTTACCTGTATTCAATCGGGAGCTTCCCTATGGTGATATTACCTCCTAAATAGATGTCACACTTGTGCTCATCTCCACTCCCACTGCCATAACCCATGTCAGGTCACCATTATTCTGCTTGAATCAGCCTCTTATTTGTTCTCCCTTCATGGAGTCTTGCCTATCCCCATCCCCAAATAATTCCCTATATGGTCATTTGCTATTAGGACTTCATTGTGGACATGTTTATTAAGTTGCCTCTCATTTTGACAATATGAAAAATCTGGGTAGGAATAGAACATAGTGAACAAGAAAGAGTTGATTCTGTAATAACAAATGAAGGAGAAAGGGTGAGGACTAGGCAGTAGGAGAACTTGCCATATAGGATTATATTCAGGGGTGGGTAAACCTTCTGGCTCATTTGAATACCTGTTCGTATCATGGCTCTGCTGTTAGCCATGTGGCTGTGAGCAGCTTGCTTAGCCTTTGGAACCTTGCCTTCTTCATCTCTAAGACCAAGATAAAAATAGAAACTAATTTATAGGGCTGAATAGAGGACTAAGTGAATAATCATGTAAAGCACTTGATATATAGTAAGTTTGCAATAAATGTTAGCTGCTTTTATTATTTTTTTAATTTTAATTGCCTTAAAATCTAGGAGGGAAAGATTCAGGAAATACAAGATCCTTGCCTAGCCACATAGTAAGGACACAGCGAACAGAGACGCTCCCATTGCCAGCGCTGCTAGGAATGGAAATGCACCTGAGGGGGAAGGAAGGAAAGCATGGACTATGTACGTGGGTGGCTTCTGATGGTGGCGGTTGTGTACTCGACAGTTTTTCCTAAGTTAGGCTCTGAATCAGATAAAAACAAAGAAAACTTACCTCAATTATATGGATGCTTCTGACCACCTCCTGCTAGAAAATCTGATTTATCAAGGTAACTTCTTAGCTTTTCCGTGTGTGTGTGTGTGTGTGTGTGTGTGTGTGTAAAAAGCTATTTTAAGTGGCAAATTATTATTTTTCAGTTTAGCAGTCTCTGGGTATTTCTAAAGTGTTTACTTCATTTTACTATTTGAAAAAAATGGGCATTTTTTTTTAAACAAGATGATGGTAGTAGTGATGCAGTTACAAGGAATTTAAACTAGAAGAGACTAAGTACCAGCACTTGGTGAGGAATGTGTTCCATGTATGAAGCTTCAGGTAAGCTCATGGGGCTATGCGGGGACTGCAGGCCCTGGTTCAGCAGGCCTGCCAATAGTGCTCCCACGACAAAGGGAGCACTTCCTGTTTCACTGTCCAAGGAGAAAGCCAGAGTTCATACAGCTACTCATTGGCCCCAGAGGATGACCTTGTTCCATGCCCATTGCCCGGGCTAATCCTGGGGGCCTGGCCTTGGGTCGCAGCCCTCCTGGCCCTCTGCTTTCCCAGGAGCTTTTGTTGTCCAGTCCCTGGGCTCCACCTCTTCTGGCCCATGTCAGGGTCTCACCTGAAGGCAGCGGTGCCATTGCCTACAGACTTGCCATCAGCCTCTGACACAGTGCTGTTCTGTCTGTTTTGCCAGCACCTGGTTTAGTTAAGGGATGTTACAGAGTTGACTGTATTCTGCATGTTTCATTTTTCACAAGTTATGTTGTCCGTGGGGCTAAAAAGGTGCTAAATACCATTTATAGTGAGGATCAGTTGTAGAGAAATAGCATCCTTGAAGATATTGCCAAAGAACAATTGGCAAGGTTTATTTGCACTGTGAAATTTTAATTGCCTTAGCTTTCGGCTTTAAAGTTTTATTTTGAGGTCAGCCCTCTCAGTCATGGACGAGCAGAGATTTGGCCGTGTTGAGATTTTGGCTGTGGTAGTAACTAAGGGAGTTGGAGTAGCATTATCTAGAAATTAGCTCCCACATGTTTGGGCAGAAGCCAATGATGGTTTTTTCCAGAGACTCTTCTGTGTTTGACGGGAAGCAGGAGTACAAATGATTGTCATGTTTAGACTTCCTGTGATGGAAACCATACCTTTTGAGCTTCATGAGGGATGAGTAGCAGCAAGATCAGAATTGGGCATGCAGCTCATGCGGGGCAGAGAGAAAATATGGGTTCACTTAGAGAAAAAGGAGAAAAAAAAACTCCAAAATTTATGTATGCTGTGGAGGAGAGGAGCTCATGTTTACCCCTAAGCCCTTATGAAATCTGCCTTCAATAAGAAACACACACACACACACACAAAGGAAAAACTACAGAACTATATAGAAAAATCTACAGGGTGTCCACCTACATCTCAGACTCACTATCGTGCCAACCATTGCATGTCAGGGTGCGGTGTGCTCATTTCTGTAAGTATCCAAAGGACCTTGTTTTAGCACTTTTACTTATGATGGGGTCCTTGAAGCATCAAGTCGAGTTGAGCAATACAGTATGGTTTTAGTATCATTCCAAAAATTTATTGAACTGCCATGATTTTTATAAGTCCTATGCTTGTTTTCCTTTTATGTTTCTTCTACTTCTGAGGACAATTCCATTTTAGTTCATACAGGTAGAGGCCCATAAGTTACTGCATTTGGTGATTAATCTTATTTGAGACTCCTCTTTATCCACCCTGTCCTGAGTCAGAGAAATTTTATGTGCTGTGAACATATGAGAAAGAAACTACAGATTTCTTCCCTGGCTCTTTTTTATTTTTAAAAGCTGCTGAGTATTTTAGTGCAAACATCTTACATTTTGAGAAAACATGAAATAAAAATACATTAGCCAGAGGCCAAAATGGAACTCTAGTGGGTTGTGTGCCTCTACTGAGATAGTTATGGATACTGGTTGGCCAGACTCAGGGACATTTAGATTTTGTTTCTGAGAGGAAGCAGTACATGGCCATAAGCCACATTAAGTTCATTAGGTGCAATTGCTACATGACACAGTTAATATGGTGACAGAAATGAACTCTTCAGTGACTCAATTCTAGTGGCAAATTTCAACCAATTTATCAGACAATTGAGTATGTTTTGCACTTGGGATGGATTTTCAAAAGGATAGTGCCCATTTTTTTTTGGTTTAGTTTATTTGACTTTGCAGAGAGTTCATTTTATAAAGATGAGGCATGTCAGCATGGATAATGGGTTCATCTGTTGCTGGTGCTTAAGGGAAGTTTTGCTAAGCAAACAAAGAATGCATCTAGAAGATG
>JAAGEH010000208.1:12177842-12270926 GCA_011751065.1 Lasiurus cinereus
AACCTGGGACCTTTCAGTCCGCAGGCCGACGCTCTATCCACTGAGCCAAACCGGTCTCAGCCTGAATTCTTGTTAAAGATATTTCTTTATACTGATAATGCAAAACCATTTATGCAAAACAGACTTTTCTTCCCCTTTATAAAATTTTGGAAATAGTTTTGTAAAGAATACTAGGCCCACTTTCTAAAGATAATGGACATTATTTTGACCAGAGTATATAATTTTAGGGGAGTAAGTATATCTTTACTTCTAGTTTATGAGTTGGCTACCGAGATTGTCCCAAGGATAAACAGCAGAAATTCAAAAGAAATGTTTGCTTCTACTTAGCCCACTGCCACATACCAACTTGTTGGCTCAGATCCAGCATTGGGGTTCAGTATGAGTTCATCCCCAGTTTGTGAGTCAAGATGACCCTAATTGGGTTAGAGTGAAATTTTCAGGATTACTATGTATCAGATATTTTGTTAATCAAAATAAATAGATAAGCCCTGGCCAGTGTAGCTCAGTTGGTGGGAGCTTCATCCTGTCACAGAATGGCTTCACATATGATTCCTGATCAGGGCACACACCCAGGTTGTGGGTTCCATGCTCATTTGGATTACGAATGGAGGTAATTGATTGATGAATCTCTTTCAGGTGACTATTTCTCTCTCTCTCTCTCTCCCTCCCTTCCTTTCTAAAAAAAAAAAAACCAAAAACAAAAAATAGTAGTAAAGTAGAAAGATATCCTTGGTTGAAGATTAAAATAAATATGTAAGTAAATATGTAGAAGAGGAAAGAACTTGCGTAAATAGTTGAATACTTTGAGTGATTGGGAATATGACTATGCTTCGGACTGCCTTAATAAGGAGTTTACTCTTAAATGAGGAAAGCTATTGCTCTAAGCACAAGATAATAATGATAATCTGTAATTTTTAACGATAATTTTATTTCCAGGAAATAATTTGAAAAGGCAGATGTTATTAGCTACTTACCTCAGCATTGATACATAGAAAATCTAAACAACCTGTTTCAGTTCACACAATAAAATATTATAAAACCAAGAATACCATATTGCTGCCTAATATTGCAGTTCTGAACGCTTCTAAACCAGTGGACTGTTTCTCCCTTAGCACTATCTATAATTGAATATTCATTTGAAAATAAATGTGTGTGTGTGGGGGGGAGGGGGACATGCATACCTGCATATATGCACAAACACATATCTGTTTGTTTTAGTTATTTGCCTTCAGGAGTGGGTTGGGGGACTCTTGGAGATTGCTTCTGTTTGAGTGGCACTGGGCATGGTGCTGTTACACACCTATGGACAGAGTGAGGACCGCTGGTGCTGCTCCTTGTGTACCAGGATGGAGCTGGGTTAACCAGACCTCCTCATGAGCTGGACGCTTTACCGGGCTTCCCTCTGGTTTTGTTCTCACTGTCTCAGGGTTGGACAGTCCAAAGATCTGCTTAGATACCTGGCTGTGGTTTCATGCATTATGAAAAAACATATTTTCCACTAAGTTGTGGAAGTTTAAAAAGACGTGATTACAGATTAGCAAGTTGGCTTTCCACTTTATTTCCCAATTTTCTTACATGGACACTTCTTGAGATTTAACATTCTTTGCCAGCAATAGACATGGTTCTGGTATTGTGTTAAGTAGCAGCAGGGGCAGTGGTGAAAATATAGATGTGTGCTCAATTTGATTTTAACTCTTAGGAGAAATAGAATAAATTCAAGGTTCAATTGCTTTGTAAATTCCTATTTTCAGAGCTTCTATGTATTGAAAGATGCCTGTCCTCCTTCTAGGCCCATAGAAGGGAGGTAAAGCTATCCCTCCATTCACTGGTCTCTAATTGAACTCCCAGTGCAATTGGTTTTATGTTGCTGTAATCTCTTAAGACAATTTTGTTCTGTGGGTGAAAAAAAAAAGTAATTTTGACAAATCCATGTCTGTTAATAGCTATTAGCTTTGTGTTTGTTGTGCTAATATGTTTTAAAAATAAAACAAACATTTTGAGCAAAACATTATAACTCCATCATATCCAAACCAACTATTGAGTTATAAAATGTAGCCTATGAGTTTTCTTTTAAGAAAGTACATTTAAGAATCTGCTATGGCAAATCTATATCAAAATGTGTACAATATTACAAGGACAAATAGAATGTTGATTTTGACTGGTTTGTTTATATTGAAACTATATTATTTTATGCGAAGTATGTGTAATAGAGCATTAGATTTGAAAACTCTGCGTTGAATATCATTTCTGACAGCCTTTTTTAGGGTCACTAAAATTCCAATAATTCAGTCTAGAATTGAAGTCGATTGCAGAAAAAATTTAATATAGTCTGCTTGCCTGCCAGCTTCAACACAGTTTCAGAGCATTGAAATGGTTTGACACATTGAAATATAAAGTGCATTTGTCATATCTATTGGTGGAGTATTTTATGTGATCGCATCTAACAAAGATCAAGTTAGAGTAAAAGTTATACTGTTTTTATGTGTTTGTGAAGAGAATTTTGTTTTATCTTGTCTTGTTTTCTTTTTTTATGGTCCCGACATGATTTATGACAGTCCCATAAACTATTCCTAGTAATAATAAAGAAGCACATTCCCTGAGCCAATTTTGAAATGCAGTGGAACATCTCTAAATTACCACAATCATTGGCTGTTTCAAAGACCCATATGAAGCTAAGGGCTATGTGTGAGGTTAAAATGTTGTTTCACATTCTGACTCCAGCAAATGAAAATTGTGTAATTAGAAGAAAACTTTTAAACATTTGTACCTCAGTATTCTCATCTGTAAAATTGGGGGTATACTAATGAGTTTGTAGGGTTTTTTGTTTTGATGAATATTTAAGATGTTATGTGTATAACCCTGACTCAATTCCTACCACTTAGCAGCTTTCTCTGAAAATCTTTATTCTTATGGTTTCTGGGAATTACATTAATAGAACGAAATCTGTGGAATATTCAGGTATTAGAAATGCAGAAAATATTGAAATGAGACTGTGGTGTAGTCTCTCTCTCTCTCTCTCTCTCTCTCTCTCTCTCAAATTCTGTATTAGATATTGCAAAAGTAATGTACTTTTCCTGGTACATATACAGTGCTGCATGTTTATATATGTTTACATGATTTTAGGCTTCTGATGGTGAAGGCTGTAATATTTGTTTCTGTTTTGGATATCTTACTGATCACAGATTAAAGTGGGATCGACCTCACCATTGTGTGGCAATGCTATTTATGAGAGTATACAAGTCTTCCTTCATTTTTACATTTACACGGTCATGTACACATAATCTGTGGTCTGTAATTCAGATGTCCATTTTTAATAGTTATAAATACAAGTAGACCAACCACTTTAACAATAGTTCTTTATGAGAAGACTATTTCTGTGTCCTAGCTAAAAGGTCCAGTAATAGTATTGGTTAGAATATATTATGTTGAGTGAGAAATTCTGTTTAGCAGAAGTCATTTCAATCCCCTAATCACATAATAGTCAATTTATTTAACAAACATCATCTGTTACATGCACTTATACATACATATATTAATCAAGAGTACACATATATATGTGCATTTATTTAAATACTTGAAAATATTACATAGTTTGTCTCCAGATTTTTATGTATGATTGATGTTTCATGATCTATATAATATAAAAATTATTTGAAAGGGTTATAAATTGAGTATGCAATTAGTAACCAAGATTAACATTTTCAAAGTGTGTTCTACTGAATTCAGTATCCATAGTGTTGATAATAATTATTTGAAATATTTCCAGATTGAGGTAAGTTTGTAAAACATTGCATTAAACAATTTTTACAGTAAGATTTCTTAAAACTCATTGCTAGATTACATAGTTATAAAACATAGGAGGATTGTGATATATAGTTTCCCTAAACTTTTTCAACACAAAGCCTTTTTTTTTATTTTCTTAGAGTATCTTGCAGCATTAGTAATCATTAGAAAATACTTTGGAAAATTCAAGTTTAATTGAATATGCCACATACATTTTCTTATAAGTAGGTCTAATCAGGAGATGGGAGTCACACTAGCTATTTGAACAGAGATAATGTAATATTTTTAAAAAATTGTAACGAGGTACAATGTTGTTAACTAGTAATCAAAAGGGTAAAATGAGAACATTGACATATCATGTAGATAGCAATTGCAAGAAGCAAGTACTATCTCCAGGACTCAGGTACAGACAGATGAAGAAGTTGGATATATTAAGACTTGAGTGTAGAGAAGAGACCCCCAGAAACTGAAACTCAGACCCCCACAGACAGGACATTGGCCAGCTGGGGCTGGTATCTATGAAGATTTTGCTTTATCTTGTGACTAGAGGCCCGGTGCACACAATTCGTTTATGGGGTGGTGGTGGTGGTATGTATGTCCCTCAGCCCAGCCTGCACTCTCTCCAATCTCGGATCCCTCTCACAATCCAGGAACCCTGGCTCCCAACTGCTTGCCTTCCTGATTGCCCCTAAGTACTTATGCCTGCCAGAATGACCACCCCCTAACCACTCTCCTGCCATACTGGTTGCCCCTAACTGTCCTCCCTTGCTGGCCTGGTCATCCTCAACTGCTCTCCCCTACAGGCCATCTTGTGGCAGCCATCTTTTGTCCACATGGGGCAGCCATCTTTGACCACATGGAGGTGACCATCTTGTGTGTTGGATGGATGGTCAATTTGCATATCACTCTTTTATTAGATAGGATAAGACTGATTCTGCAGGTGTGAGAGAAACAGCACACTGTGTCTAGGTACTCTCCCTAGAAGGAACTACCATGGTTGGGGTTAAGATACACTGCTGGGGCGATGCTGATAGAAGCAGGCAGGAAGTCCACAGAACAAATCCCTCATTCCTCTCTCAGCCTGGCAGCCTCCCCTCAGTGTCCACCATGCAGAGCCTAACACAGAGCGGCCGGCCAAGCAGAGATGTGGTTTGCAGAGTCCCAGCCCCAGAACCCCAGGGAAGGGCATAAAAGGATAGTTTGAAGCTGATAACAATGGCTTAATTGGCACAATTGCTCTATAAGAATCTATGCTCTTATGAGGAAAAAAGTTAAAACTATTTTTGAAATGGTCCTTTTATCATTGTAGATTAAATTTGCTATTGTAATTCACAAAGGAAACCATATCACTTTATCATTTATATCCCCAGAAGCAATATTCCAGTATTACATTAATATTCCATTATTAATGTACAGGTTTCCCAAAATAAAAAGGAATGGTTAGATTGAATTTACTTTGAATCATGAAAAATTACATTGTTGAAGGCTGCACAGTTCTTAACTTTTTAATGCTATTCAGCACATTTATTGCTTCTTGGGATTCATATGTAGAGAGGCATGAAATCTCATGCACACGGGTTTAAGCAGAAAGATTCTGTGCTGCTGAGAATCAGTGAGACATCAATATGGTGGTAAGGCTACTTGCATCATAGGGTACTTGGGTATTTGGCAAAGTTTGTGGGTGATTACGAGGGTACTTTTTAGGAGAGGCATCAGTCATGATTGAAAATTTAATTACACAAAATCAATTATATCAGTAGATGAGAACCTCCTCTTCTTATCCGTATGTTTACTTAATGCCTAGCAACAGGAATGTTTTACTGGCATATTTTGGGTTTCCTTATATATTTGGTGTTCATGTTAAATTCTACTTATTGACGAAATCCAGTTTGACATTTCTTGATTTTTTTTCTTGGCTATTTACTGGGCTATTATGGGGATGGTGTATTCTGTAAGCTGTGCAGGATTAGCTAGAAACATTAAGTCAAGGAAGTCCATAAGAAATGAATGCCATTTGGAAATCATCCATATGAGTTACTGGAATATAAAAATAACTTTGAAAGCAAATTGTTGCTGTTTTTATGTAAGATGTCATTAGTCTATCTTGATCATATTACATGCAATCAGATATTTGCTTTGATTAAAACTTTGGTTTCTTTGAGTACTGGCTGTGATTAAGACATACATGAAAAATGTTATGAAGGTGACCTTCAGCTGTCTGATGAGTTAGCCTAACTCACTGCCCTGGAGAAATGTCCATTTCCTAAGGTCTATTTCCTAGACTTGAAAAGGTCTTTTCTGGTAAAGGGACTTCAGCTTTTTAGTAGGCTCCAAGGTTCATATCATATACTTCAATGATCCTGTTTCAGTACCTAACTTTTTGCAACATACACATGGAAATTTCATCCAAATTGTCTTTTCCTTTAAAGAAAAAGAAAAGGCCATGTTTAAAATACTGCTGTTTGAATGTCTTTAAATGGATTTTTGAGGAAATAATTCAGTAAGAACAGGTTTTCATTTGAGTCACAAAGGGGGAACATCTCAATATTTCACTGAACTATCTCCATACATACTTAGCTGATAATTTAGAAGTTAAACAGTATACATGCTATTTTTTTGCTACCCTTGTTTTATCTTACAAGATCTAATCCTGGTTCAGAATTGTGTGTAGTGCTTTGCATAATTTCTCAAAAAATTTCTGATAGGAACATATATTGTGGTTCAAAATGAAATGAAACATAATTGCTGAAGTAAACAAAAATACATTCACATATATACACATACATATATATGTATATATATGCACATTATACATATATATACACACACACATCATATATACATATATAAATATGTACACATGTAACTTCCCCAACTTAATTTAATTGATGGACTGTTTATGAATGTCTTCCTTTAAAATAACTAACATTACTAAGATAAATGTTATATTAGGACAATGCTACCTGCTTTAACAAACCTAAATTTTCTTTTTCCAGAATATTCCAGCATTCATATTACTGGTGGAAAGGAAGTTGCTTCTCCTAGTCATTTTAGAAACCTAAACTGACAAAAGCTATGCCAGGCTTCTAGAATTCCTGTTGGGTATTGGCTCTGTCCCAGGTAGCTAGAAGCAGAGAAGAGCAAGTAGCATCATCTGGGGAAGCTTATAATGTGCCAAGCCTGGAAATTCCCATACTGTGATTTCTACTCATACTTGGTTGGTCAGCACTCAGTCACATTCAATAGCAAGGGAATCTGGAACTTGTAGTCCAACTGCGTACTCAGGAAGAGCAGAAAGTATTGTGGAGTACTACTGCCTGTGTCCAGAATGTTTAGAAATTGTTAATTGGTCATTTCTTTATAATATAAAATGACATATAAAATAATGATATACATTAGTATCTCAGCATTATCATTATATTGCAGTGCGGAGACAAAGAAAATTCACGGGCACAGGGAATTGTGACTAGTTTACGAGTCACAGTAAGAAATGTTTGAGAGTTATTGCTATACATGTAGAGTTAACTAGAAAGCATACCTGAAGATTGTACTTCTACTAAAGGGGGGTCACTTGCTATTTCTAAGAGAATCTACTACCATGACATAAAATAGCCTTGCTGTGGAAGGTTTACATTAACTGGGATGGTTGAGTTGTCTGTGTAAGGCAAGGCATCTGGGGTTAATGGTGTTTCTTTGAGCTACTGTGCTGTGATGGTTGATTTGATTGTATTACAGAGTAGCCAAATTAGTAGTTTGCAAAAATCAAGAGCTTTTTGAAGACTGCTCAGTCCTTAGATGATAATGTGGAAATGTGCCTATAAAAGAACATAGATTTTTAAGAGAAAACAAATAAAAGCCTACTGAAATTAAAACTTTCTTATTTAATATAAATTCACATATTTAATAAGTTTATAATTAATCCTTTAATTGATATTAAATACCTAAAAATAATTTGTTGTAATCAATACATGATACAAGCAGTGAGTGAAAGCAACCAATTAATTTTTTAGTTTCATAATCTTCCTTGACATTTTTGTATGCCAGTTGACTCATTTTTCCCCTTTCACTTCCATATCAAGCAAAGCAGAAATAGTCTAACTTTATTCTCTTAATATTTCTAAAATTTAGTCAAGGTTGAGAACTTTATTCTCTTAATAGTTCTAAAATGTAGTCAAGAGTTATGTTTATTTACAGGTGATAACTGTCATTATTTCTTTGAGGGCAAAGTTCTTATCAGAGAAGTAAACCTCAAATTTGGAGGTATAAATTTGAATCCAATTTCCCATTTTCTCATAGAGAATCATGTTGAATGACTGCCACATAATGTATTTTTGTTTCTTTTCCTCTCCCAGTTCAATTACTATAAATCACATTTTATTTTCACATATTAAAAAATAGTTGAATATTATTATGTAATAATATGGTATTATCAACATGAATATGCAGTATTGATACCCTGTATGGCAAGCTAGAACTCTCATTGCGGGTTTTTGTTCTATAAAGTTTAAAGAATAAATAATCATGGACTAAAAAATTTTAAGCAAAAGTGTGGAAGTTCATTGCAAGAGTACACAAACTTCCTCTGGGAAGGGGTTTTCAAAGGGGAATAACCCGCTCTGTGAGTTTCTTTGTCTCAGGGTGTATAAATGCTGGCAGCTTCTTTGTCTGTACATGCTACTTTCTAATTGGACCTTTCCTCATTTCATATCTCTATGTATTTTTTCTAATTGGCCAATTTCCCCCTTTTCCCTGCATGGTATCAGTTTTCAAGTTTCAAGACTCACCCAGTGCCCTCTTTCCCCCTTCTTCTTATTTGTTAACATTCTTCTGTCCTCTGTGTATGTAGGGTAAACTATCAGGAGGCTTGGAACTGTCTCCCCATCACGTATACATTCCTCTCCCAGGGACTCCTCCCTCAATGCCTTTTCCTGCCCCTAAGTCCTTTTAGTATTATCAACAAGTATCTTTAGATTTAAGAGTTGGAATTGGCAAAATATACTTAAAAGACCAAAAAGAACATTTTTAAGTAATTTAAAATTAATAAACTGATTATAAATTTTAGAATGTTTATAGCTAGTCTCCACTTTTCTCCAGGTATACTTGAAACCTGTATGGTTTTGTGAACCAATCTCACCCCAATATATTCAATTAAAAAGATGAATAATGAAATAAAATACACTTTTCCAAAAGTTAAAAAGAGAAAGTAACTATAAATATTTTAGATGTTAAACTTGCAAAAGGTATTAATCTTGCTCTTGAGTTCCTTTCTTTCATAATGGAAACTTCCTCATCAACCACTGTTCTGATCAGTTTGCCTGATGTTGGGAGAAGGCGAGTGTATATTACAGATTTTTTTCAACTTTATAGAATCTGCATATCTACCAATTAAAAGAACTTTTTGTTATACATAAGCTTGTTTTTTGAGTAAGATCTACAAGATGTATAGGATCACAAACAAATTCATTAATTATCTCTTGTATCCAGGGCAAAGTAGAGCCTGCGAGTTGAAAAATGAGTTGTTTATTTTTGGAGGGGCTGGGAATAAAGAACAATGAAACTTCCAAATAAAAGTGGTTGGACCTTTCTGCTGTGGATTTGAAAATAGGTCCAGAAGGCTGAGCTTAATATAACATGTGGCAGGTGGCCTGCGTTTGCCTGGAGAATTCCTTTAGGGCAAGACAGCTCAGCAAACACATAAATCCTTTTCTCTCTGTTATCTGGTAGCACATTTAGTTGCCATGGGGATTTTATTTATGCACATATCCTCTGCAGTTTAGTTTGTGCCTAAAGTTTAACTGTACAGCTGTTACCGTAAATGCTACATGGTAATATTTTCCAAACAGAGACCCTAGAACAAAAAAAAACATTTTTCCCCCCAGCATTGATTTTGCTTTGTATGTTCTGAAACATCTTAGTTAAGTATTACTATATAGCAGGAAAACTTCAGAAATCCCAGCCAAGCAGTTGAAAGTATTCATTGTTCAAGTGCAAAGATATTATATGAAAATTTGATGAGGGCAAAATTTGGCAAGATTAAATGAGTAGCTTCTTTTTACTCTATTTCAGGTGATTTAATTCCCCTTCCCCACTACTGTTAGTTCTTACAAGAGCTTAAATCACATGATGAATAAGACAGAAATACTTCTGACTTCCACAAGTCTTTTAATACTCCTCCCACCCTCTATTTTTAGTGGAAGAGGGAGGAAAACAATATAACAAATAGTGATTGCTTTCACAACAATCAAGGGGTGTGTAAGTTTCTCCTGTTCAGGGGTAGGTTCTGATTTGGATTAAGTTGCTTTTGGTTAGTCTTGATTTGTACTACACCAGATAAATCACCAAGATGTTCCCTTTGTGTGAGCAGCATGGATTGGTCAATGAAAAGAGGAACTGATGCTTTTAGACTGGATGCATAAAATTACCTCACACCATCTGTGTCACAGTGCATCAGGAAAATGATGAAAGGGGAATTTGAAATCCAGGTAAAAGTGTTCCCATAGAAGGAAAGTAAAGCATTTGGAAGCAAGATATATTGTTCACATCTTCCTCCCCACATTCCATTTCTGGTATTCAATGTTGACAATGTCAGAAAACCAATGAGACATCATCCTTACAGATGGTGCAACTCTAGTTAGATGGTCAACATATAAAATTTAAAATGATAAAGTAAATGAAGGCCTTCTGTTTAATGCCATATATTCTTGGCAGTAACCAAACAGTTTAACATCAAAACTGCATTTAGTACAGTAGCAATCATACTCTGTTAGGAACATATATATATACCTTTTAGATATTTTTTTTGGTCTATCATAAATGGCCATCTAAGTCTGAAAATTAACTTTGATGTGATTACTGGAATAAATTAGAGATTTTAATTGACAACTATTAACAAGTTTTATCTACAGCGTGGATGCTATGGTCACTGGCAACACTGCTTATGAGAAGTGATGGAATCTCTTGCCATCCACTGCACATTTTTAGGACGTGTTTCATGTCACTTCTTAAGGGGTTCTGGAAGACAAACATGTATGTCTCCTGTACCCATATAAGCAACACTGATATCAGAGCATTCAGTTACCATTCTGAAGTAATTTCCTGAAAAAAAATCAGCTATTTTATTGACTCATTGTGACATTGCTATTCAAATTATGGTCATTGGATCCAGTAGCATTGTCATCCATCACCAGGGAGCTTGTTAGCCATGCAAAATCTTCGTTCTCCCCGCCTCCCCCCCCAAATAACCTGCATAAGAATCTGCATTTTTGACATGACCCCCAATTGATTCCTGTGCTATTAAGCTTGAGACGCATTGGTCTATGAGCCATGAAAATGGAGCTAAAACTACTCTAAAGATTATTATGAAAGGGGAGCTGGGTTTCATCAACTATTCTGAGACCTGCTAGTAACCCTTAGCACTGCCCCCCAACCCCCCACTTTTCCTTCTGCCTCTATTTTTAACTCACACACCTCAATTTTCTGAGTTCATTCTTTTCTCCCTGCAGCCCGGTGATAATTAGTGTCAACATTGTCTTTCAGAAATATAGGCTGACTAGCTGCTACATCTCTCAATGTCTGAATCACTCTTCCTTGGTCCAGTCCACCTAAGTGTTCTCATGTTCTCAGAGTCTTTTATGTGAACCTTGATCCAAAAATCACAACAAATGAACCAGCTGATCCTGCCACATCAAGTTCTTTATAATTTCACGCCCTTTAATTTGCTATTTCCTCCTCTAGGACTGACGAACTCTTATTCATACTTAAAGATCCAGTTCCCAGGTTTTCTAGATGAGGCATCCAATTTTTGGCAAACAATTAATTGCCCACTATGTAGGATATAGTACAGAGGGAGGGGCAAAAGCAGGTTTACAGTTGTGAGTATGTGAAACGTAGTTTATTTTGTATAATTTGTTATTGTATTATTTTTCATACAAATGACCATAATGGACTTTTGCCCCACTTTGCACAGTATGTACACAAATCTCTGATGGAGTAAACATGACACTATATCTTAGTTATTTATCTCAAGTCTGACTCCCTCACAAGACTGATTGCTCCTCAAGGACAAGACTCTTATGCAACTTACCATTGTATTCCCTACACCTATGGGAGTATCCAGCCTATAGCAGGTGCTTATTAAATAGACTAGAGGCCTGCTGCACAAATTACATGCAAGAAGAATTGGCCTTTCTTCTCCTGGCTGCTGGCACTGGCTTCCCTTTGGCACCTGGGACCAGTCCTTCCTTTGCAGCTCAGGCTTTGTCCTGAAGGATGTCTGGTCTAATTAGCATATTACTCTTTTATTATATAGGATGAGTGCCAAAACCATTTAAAAAGACACCTTTTTACTTTTTTAGTAATCACAACTGCTACTAAACTAATATTTCAGGGTAAATCAGTTCACTCTCTCTGTGCCATAACCTTTCATAAAAAGTGTATCTTCCTGTTCTGAAATAATCATGTCAGATATTGTGGAAATAGGAAGGATAATAGAAGACCAATTATAAAGTAGGGTATGAAAAGGAAAGGGCCTGAATTGAAAATTACCAAAACTTGAATGTTCAATTGTAGAGAAACTGGTCCACTGGAGAAACCCAAGAGTGAATAAAAATACATTCTAGGGATTTGATTATACTTGATGTGAAAATTGTATTACTCTTATTAGAAGTAGAGGTTTCATCAGTCACCACATTGATACTTGCTTTAAGGTTAGAAGTTTATATTTGAAGTAATGTAGAGAAAAGTTGTATTTGTTTGTTTTGAAGAAGTCAGTAACAGATCTCATAGATATTTTTATTGTAGAACTCTGGATAGTAAAATCACTAGGATGAAAGGTTTGTATTCAGGTATATAGAAGCTAAAAACAAAAACAAAAACAAAAAAACACAAAGTGCTACTTTGCAAATTAACACTTGGGGAGTATTGGATATCTTGGAGGAAGTACCTACAAAAAACCTGAGAAATCCTGGCAGGGCCATGGCTGCTACATAGGACAAGAGTTCCTTTTGTTTAGAATGTGAAAGACTGGCAGAAGTAGTATTGTCAGTGCTCAATGATGATGTGTTTAGGCAGTTCCTTAAAAAAATCATTGGACACATTTGGGGGTATGTATAGGGGCTTAATCACAAGGGACAACAACAATCTGTAATTATTGGAATCGAGAGTAATTGAGAGTTTAGGGAATACAAGGTAAATCAGGTATTGGAGAAATATGCTAAGCTTAAAGACAAATAAGGTAAATACAAACTAAAGGAGAGAATGATTAATAGTCAGATATATTATGCTGCCAAGTTCCTTTTTTGGTGGCATCAGGAAGAGGATCAGTATCGATGTGCTGAAATCCAAAAGGCTGGCAGTGTTTTCTATGAAGCTCTATAGGAGAAAGATGGTGAATGTATTTTGGAACTAGACTACTTAATGAACTCCTCTCCCTCAATATTTATCAGTAGATGTTTGGCACTAAAAGGATTGTCTGCAGTACTTGGAATAAGAAAGGTACCTCTCCTATGTTGTAGAGGGAGCATAGCATGATGATAAGGGCAAGGAAGAGACTCTGAAGCTAGAATCTACTTGGGTCCAACTCCTAATTTTATCTTTAACCATCTGTGGAAACTTGAGCAGGTCATATCACTCTGTGCCTCAGGTTCCTCAACTGTAAAACAGGGATAATAATGCTAGTTACTTCTAAACAGCTGTGAGGATTAAATTTAATATCATTTAGAAACATATTTGGTATGTATTAATAAATACTGTTATTATTACTACTGTTGTTAAATAATATCTGAAAGAGGTATGCTGATAGATAAGTGATCCAGAGAATGAGATTGATAAATAACAATATCTTAATAAAAATGAAAGATCTCTGAAGATTAATGTTTGGAGGCTACCTTAATACATCAGAGAAAATTGACAGGTGAGAATATTACAAGGCAGAGTCTAAATAAGAGAGCAAAGTACCATCTTGGAAGCCATTGGGAAAAACAAGCAAATCAATTTTTTAATAAAATTAGTTCAAGAAGCAAAGGAATTACCTACATTGAGGGGATGAAGAGGAAAGAAGAAAGAATATACAACTTTCTTCCTCTAAAATATTAGCTCATTGAAAGCAAGGATTAAAAAAAAATCTTTATTGTATTACAAACATTCCCTTTTCCCCCCATTGACACCCTTCACCACACTCCTCCCTGTGTCCATGGGCTGTGCATATATGAACGCAAGTCCCCCAGTTAATCTTTCCCCACCCTCCAACTTCAAGGCCTGTATCTTCCTTGACTTCTCAGTGCCCAGCCCTATGCTTCACATATAATGGACATTTACTATTTAATGAATTTATGAATGTATGAATCTAATTAATGGATTAATTAATTTAATGAATTAGGGAATTAAGTTTACCAACAACTTTTTATGAGCATTCAAAGGAAGTTGGTCATGTAAGAAATTTTATTTAAGTTTAAAGGATATCAAAAAGTAAAATTTATTTTTAGGGAATAGAATTATAAAATTTAATAGTCAAGTTACAGGATTAATTGGGGAGAATTACTCAGATAAAATTATGCAAGAAATAATGAGAACATGTTTTCTGCTTAAAATTCTATTAAATATAGAGGTGATATGGATTTAGAGGTGAAGGGGTTGATAGATCAAAGTGTCATCTATGAGAAAAGGCAGAATTTATAAGTGAGGATGTTACCTCTAAAGTTTATAGAGAATTGACTATTTCGTTGAAATCATTTTAGAGGTCCCCAGGGTTTGTTCCTCAAATGGGAAAGGATAAATGTCCATGAAACAGTAAAACATAGTTCAATTGCTTTGTTTCATAAATTAAAGGCCCTGGATGTGTTCAAACTCAAGGTATAAAATATGTGTGGAAGTATTAGAGACAACTATGAGTAGGGTTTAGACGTAAGAAACAAAACTACCTCCATTAGAAAAGAGAATCACAGATGACTTAAATAAAAGTAGTGATGTTATAAGATGCGTTATTTAGTCACTTTTCAGTAAGAAAATATGTTAAAAAACATAAAGCATTTTTTTTGTGGTTGTTTGTTGGTTTTTTTTTTTTTTTTGTGTGTGTGTGTGTGTGTTTTCTAACATCCATTCAGATTATCATTGATTTGGCAAAATGCTTTTTAAGAGCATTGGACATAAGTGGCAACTGGTGTTGCTAGTGAATTAGAAAATAATAAAAGTCACAAGAAGAGTCACCACTGAGCTTTCAGCTGTATGTATGGCCTATGGATACTCCAGGTGAGGTTAACTGCAGAATTTAAGAGCCACATAGCATGCTGATTTTTAAAATACAGTCTTCTAGTGGTGATCAACTATTAAAATTTAAAAATTAATGGAAGCTTTATCAGTGTTATACTTTTCCTTATATTTTCTTAAGTCTTTGATGTCAACCACCCTTTACTTACAACTGACATTAGAGGACAAAAAAGATAAACAATACAGGTAAACTGCATACACTCTTTAATTCTCTCAACAGTTATTTAGAGTGTCTACTCCATGCCAAAGGCTACCACGGAACACAGTGCATGTTGCCGCTGTTCTCTGAGCTTAGTCTAGCGATGGTCTTAAGGCTTTCCTGTGCTCTAAAATTTCCTAAAAATATTAAAAATGCAGAGGCCCAGACATTACTCTGAGATGGTTTCTCTTAGGTGGTGTTGGTGGTAGAGAGGAAATTGGTGGCAGTCTGGAATTTCTATTTATTCATATACTCATGTGATTTGAAGAACACACTGAAACTCATTGGGCTAGTGGAAGATAGAGGATGATTACTTTGCTGGGGAAAGGCAGGAAGTGGGCATGAATTTCACCCTGGGGGGTGGAATTGACCATAGAAGGATTCCCCCAGCAAGAGGCATCAACTTGGACCACTGATGGTTAGGAAGGGCTTAGCCAGGATGAAAGGGTTTGTATGGAGGAACTAAAGGGAGGGAAGGGTGGCAGAATAATCCAGACAGAAGGAAAGAAAGGTAGGAAGACTGACAACTTGTACCCTCATTATAGTTGGTAGTCTCTTTTCGCATTTAACATTGTACCAAAGTTCAACAATCAGGTACTGAACAGATCCCACTTACAGCTAAAAATGAGTCTTGTTCCCAACTGGAAAAGCTTGTGGTTGGGGACAGGTACATAACCATATAGTTAAAATGATTAACATTTATGAAAAACTTGTTGGTTACAAAAATACACATATAAGCTATCAGACAATAAAATATATACCACTTATTTCACCACCCAATTATAAAGGGCCCGAACCTTGGTAATACTGTTGAAGTTGCCTGGTTTTTTCATCATCCTATCTCCTACTGAGATCTCCTGATTTTTTTTTTGGTTTGTTGTTCCCTGTTAATTTTTTAAACTCTAAATAAATAATTTGGGGCAGCTTCTTTGGGACTATGTTAACATCACATCATTTGTGAATCACAATTCATTTTTTATTTTCCGTGTTTCTGATTTTAAATGGAATTATTCTGATATTTAACTACTAAGATTTGCTGTAGTTTTTCATTGATATTTTTCATTTAGTGAAGGAATTTTTTTAGTTTGAGTGGGCTGGGTTTTATTTGTTAATTGTGAATTTGCATAGAGTTTGATCAAGTGGTTTTTCTGCATGTATTTATGTATTATCTGATTTGTAACCTTTAATCTATTAAGGTGGTAAATTATAATTAAAGATTTTTCTAGTATTACAATTTTGGTATAAAACCAACATGACCATGAGATTTTCTCTCTTTTAAACATTGCAGGTTTAGTTTATTTTGTTGTAGTAACTTTTTTAAACTTTATTTTTATTGCTGACACTATCATAGATGTCCCTATTCCATCCTCCCTTTGCTCACTGCTACCTAATGTCTGCCTCCATGTCTCCCTGGCCATCACTGACTCACTTTTGTCTCTGTATATGGGTAATACACATATATTCTTTGGCTAATTTTTTCATTTATTGGGATTT
This sequence comes from Lasiurus cinereus, assembly GCA_011751065.1. Lineage (NCBI taxonomy): Eukaryota > Metazoa > Chordata > Mammalia > Chiroptera > Vespertilionidae > Lasiurus > Lasiurus cinereus. Next base: position 12,194,581 of record JAAGEH010000208.1, read on the forward strand.
TATAAAGAGACACCTTTTTCTAATAGTTTATTAATGGTCATATTCTTTTCACTTGGGTGAATCTCTCATGTCCTTAATATATAAAAACATGAATTAAATTATTTAATTATAATCATCAATGGAGTTTGTTGGGCTTTGTAGGTCAACTTTTATTAAAAATTCTTTGACAGTACACAAGTTCCATAAACTAGTTTCACAAGAAAGTTGTAAGCTTATTACATCTATTAAATATTAAGCACACGGTGATTTAAAATACAGAAGTCATTAGGATTTGTTCATATTGTTGTTCAAAACTTATGTATTCATCAGTGAAAAGAGACATCAACTGGGAAATAGATATAGTCTTGTTCCATAGGTTAGGGGATTCCCTCTCCTTGGAACTCTGCTTTGCCCATGTCCAATGTCTTCTCAGATCCCGCCATTAACCAGTGATCTCACCCCCTCTCTTTGCTCAGTCCCTTGGCTTGTTTCCTCTCCTCTGGGTTGCCTCTGTTACATTTCTTTGAGGTTCTTCCTCAAAACATTCCATGCTGCAGAAAGGACAATAGTTTGCCTCTGCTCCTTTACAAAATGAGTTCCCGCTCTTTGCATTTTATAGGTCTTGGCACTTATTGCCTTAGAAACTTGGCAGGTCCTGACCATAGAAACAAACATGGCAAAGTTAGAAAACTTCCTGAGTTCTCATCCTGTTGGTTTCTAGTTCTTTATTCTTTTCAGAAAAGAAAATGGAAAATCCGGGGCTTTCTTATTGAGGATGTGGCTCATCTCCCTAAATCCTTACTCCATAAATACAAGCAGTTTTCTGGATCCACTAAAATATACCTCCCTCTTCTTCCTTGGTAGATCCAAATTCTCAAAGCAATAAATAGGCAATTTGTTTACCTTTGAATCATCACTAAGTTATACTTAGGTTTACAAGTTTCTTCCCAGACCAAGAAATATCTGGCCTGGATCTTTGTTCATGTATCAATTAAAATGGGTACTACCTGTGATGGTAGTAGATAAATAGGTAAAATTTTGCTTTTTCACAACTCTTAGAAATATACAAAGTTGTCATGGTTTAATGTCAGCAATAAAATTTTAGAGTGATTACAATGTTAAAAAATATATAAAAATTAGTAATCTGAAAACCTCACTTACTAGTAAATACCAGTGGTGCTCTTTTTTAGCGAAAGCTTGGGGACAACAATGAAAATAATTGAAGGATGAGCAGAAATAAGAAAAACAAACAAAGAGAAGGATAATTAATTGCTAGGGTTCTTGTCCCAGCATTAAGAAGGTTTCAGAAATCTGGAGAAAGAATGTGCATAGATTTAAGTAGGAGTCCAGAGACAAAAGATAGTTTTGAAAGGTATTGGGGGTCAGAGGAGCTTCAGCTAAAGGAATCTTGCTTTTTATTAACACAATTTTTCCTAAGGCAAGGTTAGGGTAAAATTCAAAGTTAGGGTACAGAAGCATTGTCAGGGTACAGAAGCATTGTCAGATTGGGAATAGCCTAGAGCTATTCAGGTGTTTGGCCATCATGAGGCAATAACATGTAGATTAAGATGCTATATGGCAGTAAACAATCATCCTATTCAGGTTGGGGGGAAATGTCTTTCAAACAGGTAATTACATATGTGACTCAGCCCTTGTTGAACCCCCAAGTTTCTTCAACTTTTTGATAAAACTCTTTAACTATGACATGCTGGAATTAGCTCCCGGCAATTAATCATTTGGTTGTATATACTTATAGTAGTAAAAATGTATATTATATCTGTCTAACAGGAAATATTTGTGGGATCTAGGTGGAAATTTTTTTCAGTTAACAAGTTAAACCCCATTAGAGGAGACCGCTAGAGATTTTTCCATTCTCAGATACTAGAGTTTTGTTCTGTTAAATGTTGCTGCTTAAATAAGGTGTCATGAATGAGTTAATAACATTTATAAATATATCCATTTTATGATGAAAACAATATTTTGAGCAGATGTTTCAAAGAAATTATTTGGAATTATGATTTTTGTGATATGTTTTCTTTAGAGTAGTGGAGGAGGGTTGGATTAATATCTACATTAAGATTTTTTCATCAGATTCCATACCCTATAAATGAGTTCTCTGAATTTCTAATCACTATATTTTCACAGCTAAAATAGTCAATGTTGGGTCCTCAATAAATATTTGGAATGAAAGAATGAGTTGAATAAGCCATGTCACTTCTTAAAGATATTGTGTATCTATAAGGCAGTGTCATTCTTGTCTGTAGAGTGAATTATTTTCAGAGAGAATGACTTCTCAACAAGAAAAGTTGGTTATATTCACATCTTATGAAATACAATGCCAGAAAAGTCTTCTTCATGTGTGTTCTCATTAAAATGGAAAATGGTTAATCTTCATCCTCCATATGCTCTTTTATATATGTATTGGCAATCTTTGTCTTAGTCACTTTGAGTCTTATTCCAAATAATCCCAATCCCATTAGGTATAGTTCATAATTTTTTTTTTCTCGAGCTCTTTGTAACCTTGGGAAAAGCACAACAGGAAGTATGGCCAGGATTTCTTGCCTCTGTTCTGGAGATAACTGGCAGGTCACTGTAGCTGAGGGTCTAGTTCTTCATTGCAAACTCATTGATTGGGCCACACAATCTATAGCGTACTTCCCATTTTTGAATTCTATGAATCTAAACAAAAGGATATCATTTATCAACTTATCTCTTTCTTTTCTAATGATGAAACTCTAATAACAAGAGAAATGAAGAAATCATGAAATTGATTTTCAGAGACTTATGGGCCCAACAAATGTAAATATCACTCAAGAGTTTATCCAAAATTCATTGCAGTCATTTCCTGAATTAAAGAATTTCCTCTTTTATCACTGCTTTTAGGTCACCTACTCTTCAATTTATAAGCATAAGTAGATCTTCTGCATCATACTTTTTATACTTAAGTGGATTGGGAAAGTGAAGTATGTTTATGAGCTGGTGAAGAAACGTGATAATGAAGAAACCTATTTCAGTTGCCAAATATGCTAATATTTTTATTTCAACACACAGGTTAAAAATGCCAATGTGATTTTGGTCCACTTGGTTTTTACCAATTATAGCAGGTTTAAAATCTAGCACAGTTATAGCAATTGCATATAACCAGCAAATTTTGGGGTATAGCAGGTACATTCTAAATTTGCAGGAGTGGAAATGGGTGTGTAAATAAACACATATGTCCAGAACAATTATTTATCCTTTGAAGCTAAGGATTGTAGTTACTTTGTTTGAACAAATAATATATGAATTACTAATTTGGTCAATAAGAGAATATAATTTTCAAAGATATTTTAAAAATAAAATTTTAGAGTAGGATTTTAAAACTCCTGGAGCTAAAACTGATCTATTTTATTCACAGTTTCATGGATAAGCAACAGATCATACCATCTGTCTTTACTCTGCCTCCATAATGGTGTATAACATGTACTTTTGTCACTTTTAATTTAGGATGTTATTTTTTTTCCACAGTTGACATAGAAGTGCTACTGTTTGCTAAGTAGTTTCTATGTGTAACTTTTTTTTCCTGGTACAGCAATTGTGATTGATAAAATAGTAATGGAAGTATGTTCATTTCATGACATTTCTTGAATGGTCAATCGTTTCTTGATGGCTGTCACAGACTATGGAAGAGGATTTGTTTTACCTTTTCTTTAAATGAAATACATTTTTTTTCAGTTGATTGCCTGGTGGAATCTCCTTAAAATAAATTAATAAATTACTTTCTTATTTAGGCTTTTATAGACTTATAACCACACAGCAGCTTTGCAGGTATGAGCCACCCTTAGGGCAATATAGGGCTTGCCAGTGTAAGTGAAGATGATAAGAGAGTGAATGAAGGGGAAGATGATTGGCCTTTGAACCACTAGATTGTTTTACTTTCCCATAATATAAAATAAATACATGAATGCATAAATTAACAATAAGTAAAATAAATTAAGCATGATGTATGCTTAAAGGTCCTTGGTATTTCTGTCATGTCTGAGATTGCTTTGAAGTTAATTGCACTTCATGGTAGGATCTCCATTCTTATTTTGCAATTGCATTGTATGATTTGGAATGTTTATGCCATTTGTGAAAACAAACAAAAAAAGGTACAGAAAATTTTATAACAAGTGAAAAGGGGGATTGTAATTATTATCTTATGCTTTTAGAAAGAGTTGGCTTCCAAGTAAATTCAGAAAAGTTTTTGAATCAATGCCAAGTTTTGCGGGTATTTAGTATTATTCAATATCTTCATTTTCTAACACAGTAAATATATAAGTAGAACCCATGTAAATTAATTTCATTTTGTACATCCCCTCTTCATACAACATCTCTCCCTTCCTGAAATTCTTATAGAGGAAACACCCTGAAAATTTGGAACTTGTGCTATAAGAAGCCTTGAGAAATTCATGCAGGGCAGCCTTTCACTAAAGCCTTCTCAGCACGTGGATTATTCTCCTCTTAAAGATGTCCAGAGAAGTTAAAATCATAGTGGAGTCATCTGTGCTCACTTTTAAGGTGAGCACTATTATCTGGCGCAAATGCCCCTATTTAAGTTCCCTTGTTGTCCTCCTTACTTCTCAGTCCATACTGGGATCGAGGCTCAATACCAGGTTGCCATAGAATTTAGAGTGCAAAGATACATTTCCCCTCAAGGAAAATCCAGTTTTCAGTCTCTCTTGTGTAATAATATTTTATGATTTGAAGACTAATTAGGTCATCCATTTGTAATTAGGCCACTTTGTCTTCTAGACTAAATAATGCAAATATTAGCTTCATTATAGATCTATTGATAATCCTTTAAACACTTGGCTTAAATAACCTCTTTTGATCCTCTTCAAGTTCTCCAGCAACCTCTCAAACTGAGCCACCAGTTGTACCCAGCCATATGTTTCCTTGAATTTAGATGTAATTTTCTAAAGTTAAACACATATTTATGAATTCAAACAAAAAGTACCTGAAATTGAATTCCTTACTAGGATTTACATGTAGTTAATTTCAGTGATAAATTCAGGAGTTTTTGTATCTCTTTCTCTCTGGACCTACATTTTTAGAGATAAGTAACTATAAATTTGTAGTCCCTTTTTGTCAATTGATACTCATGATAATAATTTAGAAATATACCTCTGTAGCACTGGTGCACATATTTATACACATACACATGTGCATGTAAATTATTCTATCAATATTGTTTAAATGCCAATTTGGTCCTGAATAAGTTAAAATTTCTGGCATAGTTGGTAAGGCAGGATGTCAATAAAGCCACAGTAAACTGTGTTATATGTCATTAGACGAGTGAATGGAATATGTATTTGAGCTGAGACTTGCAGATCACACAGAGAAAGTGAGGAAAGCATGTAAAGAGTTGGCTTTTTAGGAAAATTGTGATTCTTTTCAAGTGTTTGTTGATTGAGAAGGGGTGGCCTATGGCAATGAAAACACAGGAAAGAAGGAGCCATTAAAGAATTTTAAATGGTTTACATCTTTGATTAAACTATGAGTGATATGGCAATTGATTGGAAGCTGATGAGAAAAGAAGGCTACTGGGAAATGGATAAGGAGCTTACCATGGAAGTTCCTGTGGCATGATGAAGACTTGGATAAGGCAATGGAAGTGGAAATGGATAGGAGACACAGATTCTAAAGGCTTAGTCATCAGTTTGATAGAGGCAATAAAAAAAGGCTGGTACCTGGAACATCTCAAGGTTGGGTTTCTAAGTGCAGAAGTAAGTGAAGCAGGTGAGGGTACTGAGGCAATGAGATAGAGATGACCTTGATATTTGGTTTCCTGTGGACTTCTAGGAAGAGACTGTACTAGTAATTTTGATCTGGAGATTAGGAGAGTACTCAGAGGTGGAAATGGAGCTTGTTAGCTGATATTGTCAACAGGCCCCACATGAAATGGGAAGATGAGGGAACTAATGGAACTCTCAAGGAATAGCTTCATCAAGGAAGGGTGGTGAGGGGGATGGGAAGTCAGTCAGTAATTCAAGCAACTGAAGTCTGAAGGAACAGAGCCTCAAGAGCCAAGGAAACGTGGCCTTGAAGCAAAGGACACTTTAGAATGGATGCCTCATGCCACAGAAGACTGAAAGTGACAAGAAAGATGAGGGGAGAACTTAATTAGAGCAGCTTCATTCAAATGTCATTGTCAAGCAAAGAAGGACAGGGAAATAACTGTTTACTGACAACTACTTTGCTGCAGGTATTTTATTCAGTATATTTTGTTGTTTAATTCTCATTTCAATTCTGTGAAGGATATATTTTGCAGATGATAAATTGCACCTTAAATATTTTTTTCTAGTAAGTTAGGGTACCAAATTTTAATTGCTACTTCACTATTACTCTTAAGTTAGGTGGTCTGTGAATGTAATCATAGTTTTGATCATTATTTTCTCAATGAATAAATAAGATATGGCTCCAAAAGACTAGTTTTTATACATATTTTATAAAGAAGACTGATAGCCCTCTTCTCTGTATTCTAAGTAGTATTAATACCATTGTAATTAACCTAGTTATTAATAGCAGGGAAAGAGCAAAGGGAAGGCTAGATATTAGGGACATGTCATTTGGACTGTTTCCCCAGGACGCTACACATTTTCAACTTCCAGGGGTCCGTCCAACAAAGGGGAGACAGGCACATGCCCAGTAAAGTTTGGGTGACCTAAGGAAGGTGCTTGCTGTCAATCACACATGACAACAAAGGTTATTGGCCAGAACAGGTGTAGCCAATACAAAGGAGTGAAATTTAGGATACTTAATGCTCTTTGTGCTCTTGGTTCCTCTTGTTGCCCTTGTTGCTCGGGGTGTGCTCCCTTGCGTTTGTCCACATGGCCATGTGGACCACTCCCACACCATGGACTGCAAGAAGCCTGATACTGAACTGGACCCTTCTCCAACACGGAAAGCAAACTTGGACAGTGGCTTTGCTTCTAGCTTTACTGAAACCCCAGCTACACTTCTTCTATGACTGGACAAAGGGAAACAAGACTTTGAAAACCCAGGAATTTAACTCTATGTAAATAAAAATCACTTGTTCTCCCCTGTGAGTCTGAGAAAAAATTCTTTGTCTCGAGATATAGTATGGACTTCACCCCCAGCAGCACCCAGCGGGGAAAAGAACTCCCTACTTTGTCCAATAACAGTATCATAAAAATCCTCAATCCAATGTTATTCACGTCATCATTATAACATGCAAACTTGATCACTCTGAAGGGATTTAGGTTCTAGATAAAACATGTAATGAAATATTTTACATTATATAACACATACTGTAAATATGTGTTTCTAAGTCTTTAGGACCAGTCAGAATTTAGCAATGTCCTGATCTTAGTTCTAAGGCTATAAAAGAGTCTTGGTTGACCTAGTTGGTTTGGCTCTGTGGATAGAGCATTGGCCTGGGGACTGAAGGATCCCAGGTTTGATTCTGGTCAAGGGCATGTACCTTTGTTAGAGGCACATCCCCCACAGGGGGTGTGCAGGAGGTGGCTAACTGATGTTTCTCTCTCATCAATGTTTCTAATTTTCTATCTCTCTTTCTTCCTCTGTAAAAAAACAATAAAATATATATATTTTAAAAAGAGTCTTGTTTAAACCAGTTGTAACTTGGAAACTAAAATTATGATTGGTATATAATAAATATGTAATAACAATAAAAATCAATTGTAAATGGTATAGAATTATGCCTATAAAGGTAAATAATATAAGCTAATATGATACTTATTGTAAAAATATTCACAGTTTGCAGAGAAGGTGACAAAACCTGAATATTTTCTATGCAAATAGAGAAGTGGAAACTCGCAAGAATGTAGTTCCTGTCATACATGGTTTTCTCCTAGAGGTTTCCAAGTTTTAAAGCTGCTTCTTGGTGACATAATATGGTGTTCAAGGGAAAAGAGAAGTCATGGAAATTCTGGGTTTGGGCTCCTGGTCAATTTGAGAAAGTTTGTTGGATTGATGTGGTACTTGAAAAATTGTGGGGAACAAGTAGTGTATTAGGTAATGGCATTACAGGTCATTACAAAAATGTCTAAATTCAAGTAGAAAAATAAACAAGAAATTGCTTCTCAGGGCCTAGCATGTACATATTGAAGTTTTCTTTGTCTGAAAATGAGGGGAAATTCATTGGTAATGTTAAATTGCATTCTACCCATAAAATGCAAATTGGTGTTTGAAATATGACAAGTGATATTTTTTAAGACATCAGATCTTTTAGGAGTTTATATCTGTTTTTCTTCTTTTGGTTTAGGATGGACACTTGAGCTTTTTCTTTTCTGATGAGATTCTAGTCATGTTTTAGTTTATATCATAGCAAAGAGGTTTTAAATGACCTCTTTATGAATGCAGTTGCTACTGCTTCCATTCTCATTTCCCTTGATCTCAGCATGGCTTTTGACACTGTCAACTGTGCTGTCATTTCAGAGTGCTTGAGGGAATTTCCATCCTTAAACACTCAATTTTACATTAAAATAACACTTGAATAGCACAGTTTTGTAGGCAAATATTTTAAGAATACTAACAATTCTATTTACTTAAAACAATAGCATATAGAAGTCTGGTTATTTTAATTTATCTTTGGGTACCTTCTTCATTTTATCCAGCTATCAGAGGCTGATGTGTGTGTGTGTGTGTGTGTGTGTGTGTGTGTGTGTGTGTGTGTTATATTGATTTCAGAGAGAAGAAGGGAGAGGGAGAGAGAGATAGAAACATCAGTGATTAGAATCACCCATCACTGCCTCCAGCATGCCCCCTACTAGGGGTCAAGCCTGCAACAGGGCAAGTGCCCTGACTGGAATCAATCTTGACCTCCTGGTTCAAGGGTCAACACTCCATCACTGAGCCACACTGCAGGGCCGCCAGAGGCTGTTTTTAACAGTTCACGTCTTAGGTCTGTTTGGTTGTTAGTGAAAATAGGTGACTGTATGTGAAATAGACACCTCCTGTCCTGTTGAAGTGAGCAACGGGATGAACCAATGGAGCTGTGTTTTGAACTAGAATGTACCTAACTCTATTTGGCTGTGGTCTTATTGGCCTGAAATTAGTTATTTCTGTACTTAACACCTTGTTACTGCATGAGTCTGTTAGATCTTAATATGAATGATGTAATATCTGAGCTATCTGATCTTTCTCTTAGTGATTATGCTTAAGGACTGACTCTTTTTCTTGCGATATGCTCGTTAAAGAGAGGTACTCACAGCTAAATTCTGGCTTTGAGCTCTAGGACACCCCAATGTTTAATTTCAGTGTCATAATATAAATAGAACTCTTATTTCAGGATTGTTAGTTATGAAGCTGGTGCCAGCCATTGAACCATAACATGATCTTTCCTAGCATATTATTAAGACATGCAGCTATCATTTTGTTACCACAGAATCAAATTTCCCTGCCACTCATGGGAGCCAGGTGGAGGTTCTTGGAGTACTGCTGAAATAAGTATTTTCAGAAGTCCCGTGGGAGGATGAGATGTGGAAGGCTTTATTCTTATGAAGTTACATTCCTTGGGTTCCAAAGTTCCCTGAAAAGAGGTGCAGCTGGGTCCTGAAAGAGGTGCAGCTGGGTGTTCAATAAGGGCAGAAACAAGACCAGTGTCCTGAGCTTTCATTCCATATTGCAGCTGGTGTGCGTCAGTATTCAAGCTAATTAAAGTCCATTAGTCCATGCGTAGAGCCCCAAATGGCCATAAGCCACATGGGCGCAGGGGATCATGCCCCTGCAACAGGCGTCCCAGGAGCACGGTGCCCTGCAGTCAAAGAGAGAATGGCTCCTTTGTCTAGAAGTTGATATATTTAGATTTTGTGTTCTCGCAGTGGCCACGCCCATCCTAGACACTAACTTGTTCCTAGGTGTGACTGGCAGGTAGAGAGGCATCTTTTCCATGTCACTCAGACCTTTACTGGGCATGTGTATAAATTGCCTTTGTCTGGTGTCTTTCCCCATTGATCAGCGGGGGACAGACTTGGAGAATGTTAAATGCAGTGTTTGTGTTTTTTTTGTTGTTGTTGTTTTTTTTTGGCAAAGCTGTATAAATGGCATGTCGATATCTAGTCTTCCTTTTCTCCTTTCCTGTTAAATAATAATCAAGTTATTACAATAGCATCAATTTGACAAATATAACTACACTTCCCATTTATTCCTGTCTAAGTTTGGGCATTGTTTAAAATTGCCTTTGGACTTGTCAGCTATTCTACCAACCTGGCTGTTTTTCCAAGAACCTGTTTATAAGAACCAGAAATCCTGGAAATTATAAGGATGTGCAAAAGTAAGGAAATTGTACTCCCAGTCTGGACTCTGGCATCCTATTTTTAATTCCTTTCAGCAAACAGAGAGCTATAGAATTCAGTGAGGTAGGGGTCCTGAGTAGATTTCCTGATTTAATTTTGAAATCAGGTCACTATAATTTTTGGAGCTCATTATTACATGTTTCAGTTAGATAACTATACATTTTCAATAATAGTAAATTTATTAAAATGATATGCCTTCATTGTCTTTCACCATAAAGTTTATTAACAATAAATTCTGTACACAAATTGTTTATTTCTTTGTCATAGACAAGTTCAATATTTTATAAAGAAATAAGTTTAAAAAGCTTAGCAGCTTTTTGAGATTCTGATTATGAAAAGCAAATGTGATTATCTTGGATTCAGGTCATTGATTACAAACATAACAGTATGACATTTTTAGAGGGGGAAAAAATGAAGCTGGGTAGTTTTCCTTTATACTCTCTTGGCTTTCTGAAGAAGAAGGGAAGGAAAAGACCAAAAGAAACTTAATAAAATATTAGCATTGGAATGGGGCAGGGTTAAGTCATTTTAAAATGAATGAATACAAGCATTTCCAGCAGCTAATGCTCTGTTTAGAAGAATCCATTGGTAGCCCCATTGCCTTTGACTCTGAATGCAACAGGAGAGCACTTTTCCAGGGAAATGGACCTGATATAACTGAAATGGGTCCATAAGGTTTTCACTAGACATGATGATGTCTTATGAAGTAAAGACAACATGAATTGACATGGTGTCAGTAAACCTAAAACTGGTACCATTCATGTGCAATAACTACCTTTTTTAAAGGAAAAGTTCCTTGGCTCTGGGGAAAAAAAAAACTCACATGCGTGCTAACTTGCCTGTAAAATCTTTAACACGGTGATGCTTACCCGAGGTCACACAGCAGACCTGAGAACTGAACCAAAGTCAGCTGTATTTTTGAAGTTCGTGCTGGGTAACTTACTTCCTCCAATTGCACCAGTCACACAACTTGTTGCATCTCAGAGACTTCTTGATGTGAGGGCACTTGTTTCTGCAGACATAGTGGCAGTGTCCTCTGCTCTTGGGTTGTACACTTTCTGTACCTGTTACACTGATGAATGGGAACCAGTTACAAACATTGTTTTGCCTTTTGTGGAAGGAGGCACTTTCAGTTCATTCTTTATAATTCGTTGTAATATGTTCCCAAAGAAGCAGGTTTAATGCAATAGAAATAATTTTTCTTCATGAACATTGAATAAATACTGAGATAAATAAAGGTTGAAACTTCTTAGCTTTTTCTGGCCTTTGAAAAATTTAAGAAGGTAAGAAAACCTAATCAATGCAAAAATAAAAAAAATTGTGAAATTTGATAATTATTTGCTACAAGAATTCAAGAGAAAATTCAACTGAGTGGATGCTAGAGTAGCACTTTATATATAAATGTAGACTGAAATAAATAAATTAGTATGAGGATATTAAGTAGTAAAATAAATGTTGTTTGTTGAGTAAGGGTAATTAGGTGGACTACAATAGTGAAAATTTCAATCAAGGCACCTAAGGTATTTAAAACTTAAATGTGACTTTGACAGAGCCTCTGGCAACATCTGTGTGTTTTTTTCTGAGTAATTTTCAAACAAAACTGAAGCATTTTACTACTGAAGAAATTTTGCTTGATTCACTATTAACCTAGATTATTTTTCTTAAAGCAAGTGATTAACCAGTATTTGCAATGTCTGTCAGATTTTATGTATGTATGTATTTATTTATTAAATGTGTTAAAAAAGATAAATGAAGGGAGAGGGATAGAGAGATAAAATATCGATGAGAGAGAAACATGTCATCAATTGCTTGCTTTCTTCATGCCCCCTACTGGGAATTGAGCCTGCAACCTGGGCATGTGCCCTGACCTGGAATCAAACCAGTGACCACTTAGTTCCTGGGTTGATGCTCAAGCACTGAGTAACACTGGCCGATCTGTCTGTCATATTTTAAGAAAACATTGTAATTGGTGCTATTTTAAGTGTTATAGATTTAAAAGTCAACATATGTGTGAGTACAAATGCATATATGTAAACATCAACCAGTTATTCTGCTGTTTGAAACTTTAGCTAGAATAAAATTTGGTGGGAAATTGTAACATTGATGAGGAAAGTATATCCATGCTATAGGTATAGTAAAAATTAAGCCAGAATTTATAATACTGTCAGTAAGTTATAGAGTTAATTTAAATGTAACATATAAAGAATGATCAAATATTGGTCATGTAAATTGGCCAGTAAAAAACTGTGTGTGTGTGTGTGTTACATGGCATCAAATGTAATAGACATATAATATTTATTTCTTAAATACATATAAATCTATTGAGAGATTATGAGAAAAATTGTTTCAAAGGATTAGGTTAATTCATCTTTGGGGTAAGAAAGCAAAGTTGAAAGGATAATGTGTGTAGCCAATTGAAAATGGAAAGAAACTCCATTCATGCACCAACAGCATGTTCAGTTTACTGTGCGTCCATTCTGCTTTCTCATTGTGCAGAGAGATACAAAGCATCTGTATTTTTATACATAAACTAGAGGCCCAGTGCATGAAATTTGTGCACAGGTAGGGTCCCTAGTGACTTCCAGCTGCTGGCTGGGGCCTCTTCTTCTTCTACCTGCTGGTCCCACCCCCAGTCAAACTCTCGGACTAACTCTTGGTCGAGGGGACAGTTTACATACTATGCTTTTATTATACAGGAGGGTACAGAGTTCCAGGAATTTACCCATCAGTTTAAAATCTAAGGAATAATAAGATGGCTAAGGGAGAAGGAATAAAACAGAATTCCATTGATCTTATCACACATGCTACAAATTTAAATCAAAATGCTAATTTGAATGTGTTGAAATATATCTAAAATTCTGTGGTTAAGCATCCAAATAAACTAGAGTATTTTAGCTTCAGGTTATGTGCTACTTGACACAAGATAAACCCTGACTTGAGTCTGTTGAAGAGTATTTTCTTATAGTATAGTATGTCTTTTACAAGGTAAGAAGGAGAAGGAGAAGAAGAAAGAAATGGATTTTTTTTTTCTATCCTAAAAAAAAAATAGCTCTCCAGGACACACTCCATTTTTCCAAATATATATATATATATATATATATATATATATATATATACTACCTATGATGGGGAATATTTAGTTAAGTTATAGTTTCAAAAGTTTATTTCAGTGAGAGCCTCTTTTTGTCTTTGAATTCTTATTTGGTTATTATTGACTAACTTCCAATAGCCAGAAATTTTAAAAAATGTGTGTCTAGATGAGTATTTTCTGTTCAGTTCATCATAGTAGTCTTTTAATCACCTCAAAATGTAAGTTACCAAACTGTCAGCTGGCTTGGCAAGCTTTTACAATAGTCAGATATAACTGAAGATCCCCTGTGGAGTTTTAAGACTACCGATTATAATCAGTTTCCCTCTCTGCTCCCCATTGACTGCACATGTGCACATAAGCCTTCTGCTATTCAATTGTACCAAAATCTGTCCTATCTATCAATTTTTCTTGGATTAGGTTTTTCATTCAGTGCATTGATACTTTTAAAAGAACAAATATTGGTGTAGTAATCAAGAGATTTTATATGCATTGAGTTTAATTTGCCAACGGGACAAGGGGAAACATCTCTGATGTCATTGGGGTTGGATTAATTGAGAAGCGAGTAGAGAGGTGGCTTCTCAGATTATTTCAGTCGTTAGGCATGTTGGGACATTGAACAATGAAATTTCTCATCCTTTCCCCTCACCCTTCCATCCCACAATTAGTTTCACCACTTTGCATATGTTCTCATTACAAACTCGATACAATACTGCACTGTCCAATATGGTAGCCAGTAGCCCCATGTGACTATTTAACTTTAAATGAAAACAGATAAAAAATACAGTGTTTCAGTTGCACTAGCCACATTTCAAGTGTTCAGTAGCTCCAGGGTGCTAGATGCCGCGGTAATGAACAATGCCAATCATAGAACATTTACACCATCACAAACAGTTCTATTGGACAGCATAGAATGTATCCTCAGATTTCCATATGCTTTTCCTGTCTGTGCTGCCACTCTAAACCTTTAAGTCTCAGAAATTCTGCCTGCTTGGCTGTCCTTTCTTTTTAAAAGAGTAGTTGAGTTTTAAGTGATTCATTTTTCAGTGCACTTTGCATGTTTGCTATAGGTGTTCCTTCTTAATAATTACAGTAGTGCTCTTCTGTCCTGAATATACATTAAAACATTTTTCAGCAGGGCTATGATGAAGTGTACTTTCACCACTCCTCTTTGGTGGTGTGGTTCAGTGCCTCGGTTTTAATTTATAGAAACACCACGGCTGCACAGTAAATTATATTGAAATAAGTGTGGTGTATCATGACATAAATATCCCCTGAAAATGAGGAAAAACAAGTTTGACACTCAGGTGGCTCATACATCACTCAGATATTAGAAAATGGATTGAACTCTTGTTGACAGGAAGTAAGTGTATAGAAGAAGATTTCAGTAAAATGTAAGAAACCAGAAAAGAAGTAATTGGGATTATTTTTAGCTCATTTGCCTTATTTTGCTGTGTTTAGGGATAGAAAATAAGTCATTAGCAGGTGACCATTGTTTAAGAGTGTTGTTACTTTCCTATTACTCTCAGATCAGTGTGTCTTTCTGCAAGTGTTGGTGTTGGCAATATTTATCTCTGTTCTTCTGTGAATCCTCTCATTTGCATTGCATTCATTTGTTGAAGGCATGCATTCTCCACTGTGTCACTTCCCTTTCATACTTCAGTTTTATTTTGCTCTTCACATCAATGCAGGATTATAATTCTTAGCTCTCAAATGCATTGGATATTTAATAGAGAAGTAGCAGAAATTTCTCTTTTCCTGCCATGCATCAGCATAGGAAGCAGAAGAAAAAGGAAAGGAAAGGAATAGGCTGAAATGAAAAGTGTTATGGGAAGTGGTGTCAATAAAGATGTCAGGGCAGGCTTCATTTAGAAGAAAATGATGGAATTAAGAAGGTCTAGTAACTATGGCCAAACATAAGTAGGAATTCCTGTAGCTGGCCGCTATGGACCCATCAATTCAAAAGCAATCTGTGTGTTTGCCTCTTCTTTGCCATTCAGAGAATGGCTGAGCATCAGAGCAGCAGGCTCCTAAGAGAAGTAATTTCTCAATAGTTTGCTGTAGTTGGGATGCCATCATAATTTAATCATACTGATACCAAAAACTGTATAACAAAATGCATTGTGAGACAGTGATTGGCACCTAGAATCACTTATTATTTTGTCAAGACTTTGACATGCCAATCAATTGCATAAGCAATGTTTGCTTGCTTGAAATTGATCATGAAGCACCTCATGTTAAGCATCTTGATAGTCTTAGCTAACGTAGATCATTTCTGGGCTTTAGAGCTTTCATTGTGCTTCTATATTGTAACTAAGGGGGATGACAAAAATATGAGCTATTGAAATCATTTTATGGAAGAATAATATGTTTTATAATAGACTCCATTATTTAAGAGTGTTACACTTTCCTTAGTTAATGATTGCCTCCATGATTATCAAAGTAAAGATGTGTTTATTATAGATAATTTTAAAATTACAAGCAAATAAAAAAATAGTTATTCCTATTAGTCACAACAATATTGTTTATAATTTTATAGCTGTTACCTTCCAATCTCTTCAAATTACCTCAGTATAATTTGGTAGACTATCTTATTTAAAAAACTAGTTTGTTACCGTATCTCATTTCATTGAAAATTATTAAAAGCATTATTTTGATAGGATATAACATATAGATACACAATAATTTACTAATCCTCTATAATTGGATAGTTTCCCATTATAAATTAATTTCTGATAAACATTTTTGTATAAATTTTATATGAATTTTTGCATCCCTATGATTTTTATATGAAGTGAAATTATGGTATAGGAATGTACATTAAATAAATTCAATATATTACCACTAGAAGTGTGTAAGAGTGATATTTACCATACTTTTATTAACACTAATTTATTTTTAAAAAATTTGTTAATTTCAAAGTGAAAATTTGTGTTCCATTGAAAACTGTATGTCTTTGAATATTTCTAAGTAAACAAATTTTATATTTTTATTATCTCCTACACTGTCACTTAATAGACTCTATGTATTTTTCTGCTAGAACTTTAGTAATTTTAATTGATTGCCTTAAACAGTTTATTAAGACTATAACTTATTTATATCCTAAATTCTTGCTACAGATTTTACTTTTGCTATGTAACTGTTTCTATTTTAAGATACAAGTTATTTTGTTTAAATCTGTGAACTCTTCCTATTGTCATTTCATTAATTTTACAGATTAAAAAATTATTTTTTTATGGAATACAAGACATACACTAAATTTTTTTAAAACATATTGTAACATTTTACTTTTACTCTTAACTCTGTAATTATGCTCATGTTATATTGATGTCAAATGAGATGTGGCTCTGACTCTTGCTCTTCATAAAATCTGTGGTATGTATAGTGGGAGTTAAAGAGATACTGAACATTATGAATGATTACATGACATAGGTTGGATCCAAGCCTTTTATTTATTTACTAGAGGACTGGTGCACAAAATTCATACACTGGGGGGTTGTCCTTCAGCCCAGCGTGCTCCCTCTCCAATCTGGGACCCCTAAACGGGCAGTCGGACATCCCTCTCACAATCCAGGAATGTTGGCTCCCAACTGCTTGCCTGCCTGCCTTCCTGATTGCTCCTAATCACTTCTGCCTGCCAGCCTGATCACCCCCTAACCACACCCTTGCCAGCCTGATAGATGCCTAACTGCTCCCGTGCCAGCCTGTTAGCCCCTAATTGCCGTCCCCTGTGGGGCTGGTTACCCCCAACTTCCCTCCTCTGCTAGCCTGGTCACCCCTAACTGCTCTCCCCTGCAGGCTTGATCACCCCCAACTGCCCTTCCTTGCAAGCCTGGTCCCTCCCAACTACCCTCTCCTGCTGGTCTGATTGTGCACAACTTCCCTGCCTTGCAGGCCTGGTCCCTGCCAACTGCCTTCCCCTGCTGGCCATCTAGTGGTGGCCATCTTGTGTCTACATGATGGCAGGATCTTTTGACCACATGGGGGCAGTCATCTTGTGTGTTGGAGTGATGGTCAATCTGCATATTACTCTTTTATTAGATAGGATAGAGGCCTGGTGCATGGGTGGGGGCCAGCTGGTTTTCCCTGAAGGGTGTCCCAGATCAGGGTGGCTGTTCCCTGGGGGTGTGGGGTGGCCTGGGCGAGGGGCCTGTGGTGGTTTGCAGGCTGGCCATGCCTCCCAGCAACTCAAGCGAGGCCCTGATATCTGGAATTTATTTATATTCTACAATTGAAACTTGTAGCCTGGAGCAGAGCCAAGCTTTCTGCTCCCACAGCCATTGAAACTTTGTTGCCTTAAGCAGAGGCCTGCCCACCAGGGTGTGTGAAAGCTTGACTTCCTCCATCCCCAAGGGCAACCCACTTCTCAATCCTGCTCTCTCTTGGGTTAATTTGCATACTCACTCTGATTGGATGGTGGGTATAGCTGCTGGGCATGGCTTGCTGGTATAGTGGAGGCATGGTCAATTTGCACATTACTCTTTTATTAGGACCAGAGGCCCTGTGCATGAATTTGTCCACAGGTAGGGACCAGCTGGCCCACCCAGATGGAGCCCCATTGGGTTGAGCCGCAGTGGGGAAGTGCTGTGGGTGGATGACTGGCTGGCCTTGCCCCCGATCAGGTTGGGGACCGATCAGGGGTCGGACTGGAGAAGGGGGCTGATTGAGTCCTGGATCAGGCTGGTTGGCTGCCACCTTACACATCATAGGCACTGGTCATTCCAATTGTTCTGGTAATTCTGGTGTTCTAGTTGCTGGACTTTTATGTATACAGATTTATTCTGCTATATCTCAGAGAATCATACTGCTTTCATTTCCATATTTTTATAATATATTATTATCATCCTGACTGATATGGCTTAGTTGGTTGGAGGCAAAAGGTGGCAGTTCAATTCCTGGTCAGGGCACATGCTCAGGTTGTAAATTCCATCTCTGTTCAGAAGTTGTCCAGTTGATGTTGCTCTGTGGCATTGATGTTTCTCTCTCTCTCTCTCCCTTCTTCTCTCTAAAGTCAATAAATAATACATATTAGTATTAGTTTCTGGTAAGATAAAAAAATACACACTTTATTCTTTTTTCCTAAAATTTTCTTTGAAATTCTGACTTCTTAATCTTTCCATGTGAACTTTGACATCACTAGTTAATTTCATGAATATTTGTTTGGCCTTTTTATTAGGCTTGGGAAGGACTGGAATTTCAACCATATATTATGTTTCCATTGAGGAATATAATACATATCTACGTTTGAGCATTCTTTTATGTCCCTGAGAAAAATTTGTCAGTTCTCTTAGGATTCAATGGAAATGCCTCAGGTATTATGTAATCCTTTAAGATTATACAATGACTATGCTTTTTTATTGCTTACATTTATTAAGGTAAAAAAATATATATCTTTCTGTTCCCTATTTTGCTTTTTAGTCCTTGTACTGCAACCTGTTTTTTTTTTATTGAGGTGAAATTCATATCACTTATACCAACCATCTTAAAGTGAATAATTCAGTTGTATTTATTACTTTAATACTGTTGTACAGGTAACACTCCTATCCAGTTCCAAAGCATGTTCAACATGCCAAAAAACAAACAAAAACACAAAACACCACACCCTTTAAGCATTTACTTTTTGTTCCTCTTGCTCCAGCTCCTGGCAATCACCAACCTGTGTTCAGACTCTATAGATTTAGCTATTCTGAATACTTCTATAAATAGAATTGTATACTATATAACCTTTTTGTGTCTAACTTCCCTTTATTGAGAAAACTATTTTAGAGGTTCATCCACATTTTAGAATATCTCAATACTGTATTCCTTGTAATGGCTGAATAATATTCCATTGTCATTGTATGCCACAATTTTATTATTAATTTATCCATTGCTGGAGTTTTGAGTTATTTCCATATCTTAACCAACTATAAACAATATAGCTATAATCATGCATCAGGTACATGTATTGTTTGAATATTTATTTTTAGTTTTTCTAGATGTAGACCTAAGAGTGGAATCTCTGGGCCATATAGTCAATCTATGTTTTTGAGAAACCATCTAAATTTTTCCTCAGTGATAGAACCATTCAACATCCTCACTGGTATCATACAATGGTTCCAGTGTCTCTAAATCCTTACTAATACTTCTTTTCTTTGTTTTTAAATGTTTTTTTTTAATTGTAGCCATTGTATTAGTGTAAATTAGTATCTCATTGTGGTTTTGGCATGTATTTTCCTAATGAAGAATGAGGCAGAATATATTTTAATGTGCTTCTTGAACAAAACATAGTATTTTAAATTGTTTAATGCTACTAGTTTATTTTTGCAATTTTTATTTGGATATAGTTTTATAACATTTTTATCATTTACTGAGATTTATGTTTACATTTCAACCTTTATGTCCTTTTATGCTACAGTATCTATTAATTTTGATTCATTTCTCAGTTAGCTGGAGTATATATTTTTTAAAGAGAATTATATGTTAGATTTTCTGAGCCCTATGTATCTGATTTATTATCATTATCATATAACTTGGCTTATTACAAAATACTTGGCTTATAAAATTTTCCTTAATTAAATTGTTGTGAATGTTGCTCATTTGTGTCTCTTGTGATAATTTAAACTGCAGGGGAGATGTTTGATGCCAACCGGAATTTTGTTTCTTTGAAGATAAGCTATTTTTTTTCCCAGAGGTTTGCAGGTTTCTTTCTTCTCTCTTGGGCCTTGTATTGAAAGCCTTTACCAGGGCAGGTGTAGGTGAAACCTGTATGAGAAGTTCCCTTTATTAGTAGTATTTTGTTGATCATGGTGTACTCTCTTGATTTGCAACTTCCTTGCCCCCTTTTAGGTTAAATTTCTGAAGTTCTTCATCAGTCTTATCCTTGAGTTTGCTTTTATTCTGTTGTTTTCATTTCCTCCTCCCATTGTAATATGAGTAATTTGAAAGGTAGATCTGTTTTCTGATCTTCCCAGCAAATCTCTCCTCATTTTAGTTCTTTGTCTTGTTCTACGTTCTGGATAAGTGGTGCATGTTGCAGTCCGCATTGGTGTTTTGATTTTCAGCATGCACATTGTACACTTGCTGTAAGGAGTGCAGATTCTGTATTTCATCTTGCATATGTCTTTTTCTCCTTACCAGGCCCAAGTCTTTTAATTTTCTCAGCTCTTTATTTTCACATCTTTTCTTAGGTTATTTTAAAGACTACATGGCTAGCAAGTGGGAGGACTACGGTTTAACCCCAGGCCTGTGTGACTGGAAACCTGTGCTCTTATTGTTTTTAAACAATTTTCTAAGAAAATACACTGAATATATGAAAAATAATTAAAAGAAGAATGATAGGATGTGCTTACTTAAAAAAACACACACTTGGTTGCCAAGGGTTTTACCCTGCTGTGAATGACTCAAAGGTAAAGAGTCATAGATAATTTACAATTGCCTGCAGCAGATGCTATGCACCTGTTAGACCATTACCTCGTACATAAATATAGAATATGTCTATCTAGAAAAAAGAGATGAACTACTATAGGAAGATGGGAAATTACACTCCTTACCAGCATCTTTTCTATATTTGTGACTAGTTTCTTTGCTTGTATGTGTTGAGTTATGGGCATTCCAGCACATTCCAGAAATGTCACATTTTGGTAGTTTGTAAAGTAGGGAAAGCATGAGCTTTGGCGAGTTTTACAGAGGGGAGTTTGCATAACTGTCCCACCACTTTCAAATGGTGTGAATTTGACCATCTTACTTAACCTCTGAATGTCACAGTCTGTGCAAATCCCATCCTAATGGGTCATGAGGATTAAATGAGATGTGACTACATTTATGAACCCAGTTGGTATGTGGAAACCCTCAGAAATCATATCTCTTATTTAGTTTTCATCTATAGAGTGCTATGAATCAGGTACCATGCTAGATCCTGTAGACTTAGTTATGAATAAGATATAATATTTTTCCTCTAGGAGTTCAGAATTTAAGAGATCATATGGAAAAGGAAACCAGCAGTAATAATATTCTCTGATAAGATTGTGCTAGGGAGAGACTCTAAACTTTTTCACTCTTTTGTACTCCCCTGCCTAACATAGTTCCTGACCCTTGAATGCTCCTTAACTGTGGTAGCCTGAATGGTTATTCTATGTGCACTGGGTTTACATAAGTTAATAATGGCCAAATGCAGGGAATGGGAACAGAAGAGAGCTATTACTCAGGGAAGATTTATAAGGAGAAGTTTCACTTCAACTGATGTTTTCTGCCTCCTTGTTTCCTTTGTAAATTGGATTAAATTTTGCTCTTCCATGGGACTTGATTATTTCAAGGAAAGTTGCTTGCAACATATCTTTTTGGTAAAATGAAATCTTTTGTAATGTAAATAATCACTTCCTAATTTATATGTGGAGCAAGTTAAGATTTTTGTATGTGAGATTTTTTTTTCTTTTTTTTTCAAAGATGGGTACAATGGTCTATCTTTGCAATAAGTAAAAACATCTTTATAGTAATTGAATGAGAAATTGATTGAATTTAATCTTCATTCTTTCACATTCTATAAAGAATAAAGAAGCATTTTTAAAATATAAAAATATCCTCACTGAAGTGAGTAAAGAAGGCATATTTGTGTTAAGATTTGATTGGAAGTTAAGACTTCTCTTTTTCATTATAAATCAGTTTATCTTTACAAATCACTTCTCCAGGATGCAATTTCCCCATATGCTAAATATGGTATTTGGACTAGAGTATTTCTATGTCCTATTGCAGCTCTAAAATTCTCTTATAGAAAAGAGAAAAAAACTAATGACAAAGTTGTCTTACAATAAGGGTAGTAAATTGCAAACAGTATGCTAGTACAAATAAAAATGACTCAATATGTAGCTTAAGATCAAGAAGTTTGAATTTTACAAAAATTACAGATAATTATGCTCACTTAAAAATTTTAGAAAATGCCATTGAATAATTTAAAAGAAGGTAAGATTTATGTAGTCAGTAAGAAGAAAAGTTGTTATCATATAAAAACAATGAGAGAAGTTTGGTTTTGATATTCTAATATTGAGTTCCTTAAATGAATCAGAGCAAGCTCATGTGTATACATACACTAAATAAGTTCCAACTCAAATTTTGGCCATAGTATAACAACAATCTATTCCACCCAATCTATCAATCAACTATGGCTGATATAAGCACCCATAATGGTTTGTGCAAGTCTTCACAGTAATTCTGATATGTAACACCATAAAGCCAAAATAACTTTGATGAAGGATGAGGGTGGAGGAAGTACAATTAATCTCTTAAACCTCAGCAGGAGATTTTTTAACTCCATAAATATTTTAGAGGGCTTACTATGTGTTAAGACACTATTACACCACCAACTAGATATAACATAAATAAACCAGTAGAAGGCTGGACATATACTAATTTAAAAAGAAAGGCCAAAAAAAGTAACAACAATTCAATGTAAATTATAATATACTAGTAAACAATACGTTATGAGAGAATTAAGTCCTGTGCATCTGAAGGGCTCCTCCATTTTAGAGCTGTGGACATTTGATAAGGTAGCCAAGAGAAGTACTCTTTGAATTATACACAGGTTTTTAAATATTGATAAAGAAAAACCAGTTTTCTAGAATAACAAGGAAGTTTAAGGGTATTTATAAATCTAGGTCCACATCGGGAAGTTCAAACACATTCTAATATTTCAGAATAAGAAGAGCAACAGAGTGGGTCAAGTTTTCCAAAGTCATTTATAGACCTTTCCTTTCTGTCTTCATATATTCCTCTTCCACTGATGAATGAGAAAATAGGAATGATTTCTTATATGACACAAATGTCTCATAGATAAGATCTAATGAATCATCATCCATATATTTATACACTGTGTCAGGAATAACACATTATTCCTCAACAATAAACTTACTTAGCTCTATGGTAATAATGTCCAATAAAAATATAGCATAAGCCACATCAGGAATTTTAAATTTTCTAGTAGCCACATTAAAAATTCTAAAAAAATAGCTGAGTCTCGTTTTTGAATATATTGTATTTATTCCAATCTATTCAAAATATTGTTTCAGTATGTAATCAAAATATTAGATAGATATTTTATCTTTTTTAAACCTTTGAAATTTGGTATTTTGTATTTAAAGCACATCTCAATTAGGACTAGCTTACTACATATTAAGTGGTCAAGAGACAGATGTAGCAAGTGATACATGTGATTCTAAAGTATAATTGACACATCAAAAAAGTATAATGTCTGCTCACAGTAAATATGTGAATGAATGAATTAATGAATACAAAGTGACACTACTTCTACATACCCATTATTTCTTAGGTTAATGAATTTTAATGTATTTCTAAACATCAAAACTGAGACAATAGGCAAAATCTCCCCAAATTTATAAAGAAATTTTAACTTATAAAGAAATATAAATTAAATTTGTGATGAAAGTAACTGATTTTGAAACAAAACAGATTCTCAGGATGTATTGAACCTTGTGTTGCAGAGAATAAAAGTGTCAGGGCAGGAGATTCATAAAAGATGGGCTTTCTATTGTTTGTTTCACATTTTTGTTTTCTGTTTTTTTTTTAAAGTATGTTTTAAATATAAATACTTTAGAGAGAAAGAGAGGGAGAGAGAGAGATAGAAACATCAATGAGAGATAAATATCAATCAGCTGCATCCTGCATGCCCGCTGCTGGGTGACAGGAAATCAAACGTGTGAACTCTTGGTGCATGGGAGGACACTTAACCAACTGAGCCACACTGACTAGGCTGATAGTTTATTTTCTAACTTTAAAATTGCTTTTATTATAAAATGAAGTAACTAAATATTGATAATTTAGTTAATATTTTGATCATACAATTGCTCAAAATGATTTATTGCATATTTTCATGTATAAAGATTGCTTTTGAATAAATTCACTCAATATTTAAAATTATAAATTTTTGTTTTCTCTGCTACAATTCTGACATTGTCCTTGTTAATGTTTTCTTGTTCATGAACCTTCCCCACATTTCTGTATTCAGGAATTATTCCGACTTGACAGTAGCTTAAATGATTTTCCCAAAATTACAGGGTGACTACAGCTAAGCCAGAGTTCACCGTCCATGTCCTCAATTTCAGGCTCTTTCTTCCAGTTTAACCTAACAGCAGTTTAAGCAGATGTCGAATTCTGGATTATGAAGTCATTTTCCCCACTTCTTCACTGGCTCTTTCTTACCTACACCAGTGTTAGTGATGGCCCTCTACTCAGAAACAGAGACTACTTCATTCTTGTAAATAACCTCTATATCCTGCTAATCAGGACAAAACTTCTTGTTTGTTTTTAATCTGTTTTCATTATGATATTCATTAATAGGAATGGATTATTTTAATTAATTAGGTTCCATTTCCCCACAACATTTTGTAATCCAGAACCGAAAATTTCAGGAGATAAAAGGAAGAATAATAACTTTTATTCTATTCAATATAAACTGCCATTCAGAGGCATCGCAGGCCTCTTTGTCAAATTTCCTTGAATCACATTCTTATAGAAGTATCAGTTTTTATATGATGGCAGTGGACTGCTGCTGTTCCCACAAATCTTTGGTTGCTGGTTACATCTTGAGAAATTAAACCAAGAGAACTATGGGAGCACAAAAAATCTAAATCTTATTTTATATGAAAAAGTAAGATATTTATGTGGTTAAAATTCAAAAGGTACAGAAGAGCATATAGTCTCCCTCCCAGTTAGCCTCCTGGCACTAGGTTTCTCTTTGGTAGTCAATCACTTCCATCAGTTTATATGGAAGAAAAGGAAGTATTTGCTTATATGTGCATAAAATATGCACATTGCCTTACACTTTGCCTTTTTAACCTCATTATTTATTTTGAAAAATAAAATAAAAATTATTTTGGAAAGATAAATCATGTTAGTATATGATGAACTTACTCTTTTTATGGCTGCATTCTATTCCATTTTATGTCATACTACAGAGGCCTGATGTACGAAATTCATGAATGGAGTGGGGGGTGGGGCAGTATCACTCAGTCTAGCCTGCATTCTCTCCAATCTGGGACCCCTCTCAAAATCCGGGACTGCTGGCTCCCAATTGCTCACCTGCCTGCCTTTCTGATTGCCCCTAACCACTTCTACTTGCCAGCCTGATAACCCCTAACCACTCCCCTGGCAGCCGGATTGATGCCTAACTGCTCCCCTGCCAGCCTATTTGCCCCTAACTGCCCTCCCCTACAGGACTGGTCACCCTAACTGCCTTCCCCTGCAGGCCTGATCACCCCCAACTGCCCTTCCCTGTAGGCCCAGTCACCCCTAACTGCCCTCCCCTATAGGCTTGATTGCCCCAGCTGCCCTCCTTTGTGGGCCTGGTTCCTCCCAAATGCCCTCCCCTACTGGCTATCTTGCGGTGACTATCTTGTGTCCACATAGGGAAAGGATCTTTGACCACATGGGGCAATCATCTTGTGTGTTGGAATCATGGTTAATCTGGATATTACTCTTTTATTAGATAGGATAGACTCCTGGTGCATGGGAGGGAGCCAGCTATTTAGTCCTAAAGGGTGTCCTAGATCTGGGTGGGGTCCCTTGGGGTGTGGGGTGGCCTGGGCTAGAGGCCTGTGGTGGTTTGCAGGCTAGCCGTGCCCCCTGGCAACCCAAGTAGAAGCCCTGGTATCTGGGATTCATTTATCTTCTACAATTGGAACTTTGTAGCCTTAAGCAGAGGCCTGGGCTGGCCAGGGTATGCAGAAAGCTTGGCTTCCTCCATTGCCAGGGAAACCCAAGCCTCCCTCCTGCTCTCTCCATGGCCATAGCCATCTTGGTTGGGTTAATTTTCCTACCCACTCCTGATTGGCTGGTGGGTGTGGCAGGTGGGTGTGGCTTGTGAGTGTAATGGAGTGATGGATAATTTGCATGTTACTCTTTTATTAGATAGGATCATTTCACAGAATTCTATTATTGAACACTTAGATTATTTATTTATGTATTTGCTATTAGAGTAGTTCCTCTTATCTGTGGTTTTGCTTTCTCTTGTTTTAATTATCTGTGGTCAACCATGGTCTGAAAGTATTAAGTGGAAAATTCCAGAAATAAATAATTCATCAGTTTTAAATGGTGTGCTATTCTGAGTAGCATGATGGAAACTCTCTCTGTCCCATTCCATCCCTCTCAGGACATTACTCAGCCCTTTATCTTACCCATGCTCTGTACATTGCCTATCTGTTAGTCACTTAGTAGTTCTCTCTGTATCAGGTCAACTGGCATTACATTGCAGTGCTTCTGTTCAAGTAATCTTTATAGTAGCCTACTACAACATCATGGTGCCCACCTTGTTCACCTCTACTCATCTCATCAAGTAGGCATTGTATAATCTCATGGCATCACAAGAAATTTAGTACATTGGAATATGATACATCATGGTGCCCACCTTGTTCACCTCTCCTCATCTCATCAAGTAGGCATTGTATAATCTCATGGCATCACAAGAAATTTAGAACATTGGAATATGATAGTCTGAGAGACCACATTCCTATAATTTTATTATAGTATCGTTTCTAATAAAAGAATAATATGCAAATTGACCATACCTCTGCTATACCCACAAACCATGCCCACCAGCCATGCCCACCCGCCATGGCTATGGCCACAGAGAGAGCATGAGGGAGGCTTGGATTGCCCTGGCAATGAAGGAAGCTAAGTTTTCCACATACCTTGATTGGCCCAGTCCTCTGCTTAAGGCTACAAACTTTCAATTATAGATAAATAAATTCCAAGAGAAATGGCTGCAGCCACAGAGCAAGCACAAGTCTTGACTCCACTCCAGGCTACAAAGTTTCAATTGTAGAAGATAAATAAATCCCAGAACCAGGGCTTCCACTTGAATCACTGAGGGGTGTGGCTAGCCTGCAAACCACCACAGGCCCCTCACCCAGGCCACCCCATTACCCAAGGGAACCCTCACCCAGATCTGGGACACCCTTCAGGGCAAACCAGCTGGCCCCCACCTGTGAACCAGGTCTCTATCCTATCTAATAAAAGAGTAATATGCAGATTGACCATCAATCCAACACACAAGATGACTGCCCCCATGTGGTCAAAGATCCTGATCCCATGTAGACACAAGATGGCCACCACAAGATGGCCAGCAGGGGAGGGTAGTTGGGAAGGACCAAGCCTGCAAGGGAGAGCAGTTGGGGATGATCAAGCCTGCAAAGGAGGGAAGTTGGGGGTGACCAGGCCTGCAGGAAAGGGCAGTTGGGAAGGACACAGCCCTGCAGGGAAGAGCAGATGAGGAGACCAGGCCAGCAGAAGAGGGCAGTTAGACATGACCAGGCCAGTAGAGGAGGGCAATTAGGGGCAAACAGGCTGGTAGGGGAGCAGTTAGGCATCAATCAAACTGGCAGGGGAGTGGTTAGGGTGTGATCAGGCTGGCAGACAGAATCTGTTAGGGGCAATCAGGAAGGCAGGCAGGTGAGCAGTTGGGAGCCAGCAGTCCTGGATTGTGAGAGGGATGTCTGGTGGGATTAGCCCTAAATGGGCAGTTGGACATCCCTTGAGGGGTCCCAGATTGGAGAGGGTGCAGGCTGAGCTGAAGGACTCCTTCCCCCATGCACAAATTTTGTGCACCTGGCCTCTAGGCTATATATAAAAGGCTAATATCCTAAGTGATAGACTGTTCGACCAGTTGCTAAGATGCACACTGTCCACCAGGGGGTAGTAGGCACTCAATGCAGGAGCTACTGTGACACACACAGAGAAATGGCACCACAGACCTGGCACCCACAAAGCAACACTCAGTTTCTCCCAAGTGGGACACATGCCTTGCCACCAACTTGGAGTGATAGTCCACCAAATCACAGCTAATGCTGCCAAGACCCCATGGCTCAAAATGCAGCCCCACAGCCCAGCCCAGCCCAGGAGGGAGGCTGTGGGTGCTGGATAATGACATCACATAGCAATATCCAGCTTCCTCTCCTTAGCGACAGACCATTTAACAATAAGTGACACTATGGACATGGCACCCACAAAGCAATATTTGGCTTCCCCCAAGTGGGACACAGACTCTGCCATCGCCCTAGAGTAATACCCCCCAAATCGCAGCCAGCACTTCCAAAATCCCATTGTGCAAAATGTAGCCCACAGTCCAGCCCAGCCCAGCCTGGAAAAAGTGGCTGTGGGCACCAGGTAATGACAACACATTTTTGTTGTCATTCTGAAGCCAAAATTGTTGACAGAATATGTCTGAAGACCAACTATTACGACAGTGTACCTCTGAACCTAAACAAGCCAGCATCTTTGACAATGTATCGGAAGACCAACTATTGGCACAGTGTAACTCTGAGGCTGAAATAAAGAGACATTATCTACAGAATATATCTGAAGAACAACTATTGGCACAACATATCTCTGAAGCCAAAAGAAAGCAACATCCTCAACAGAATATGTCTGAAGAACAGTCATCAACAAATACTACTAATACTGGTAGGAAATTGCTTTCATAGTGAAAATGAGGTAAATGAGGATGCAATTATTGGGTACAGATATGGTGGAATGACTGTTACATGTCAATATTGCCTATACTTAAATTTCTCTGATGAAAAACCATCTGATGGAAAATTTACTTGATATTGTAGTAAAGGCAAAGTTTGTCCAAATGATATATATTTTCCGGAATACCCAGCATATTTTAAAAAATGAATGATAAACAAAGATTCTGACAGTAAAAATAATTTCTATGAATATTAGAAGATTCATGGAAAATATTTGTTGTTACTTCATATTGTTATTGTTTATTAATTTATATATATTTCATGTACATTTTACTAATTTTCATCTCTGACACTTCTATTATAGAGAAAGGGCAAATAATGATATTAAAACATTTCTTCACCAAGACCAGTTTGGCTCAGTGGATAGAGCGTCAGCCTGCGGACTAAAAGGTCTCAGATTCAATTCTGGTTGGGGGCATGTACCTTGCTTGCGGGCACATCTCCAGTGTGGGGCGTGTAGGAGGCGGCTGATCGATGTCTCTCTCTCATTGATGTTTCTGACTTTCTATCCCTCTCCCTTTCTCTCTGTAAAAAAAATCAATAAAATATATTTTTAAAAAAACATTGCTTCTAATTAATTTCTGTTAAATGTGCGTGAATTCATGCACCAGGCCACTAGTAGTGTTATAATTGTTCTATTTTACTATTGTTGTTGCCTTACTGTTCCTAATTATAAGATAAACTTATAATAAGTATGTATAAAAAAACATAATATTATACATAGGGTTTGTTCTATCTATGATTTCAGACCTCTAGTGAAGGGTCTTGGAATATATCCCCCATGGATAAAGAGGCAACTATTATAAAATCAGTGTTAGTAACAATATGTGTGTATATATATGTGTGTGTGCGTGCTTGCTTGTGTGTGTGTGTGTGTGTGTGTGTGTGTGTGTGTCTATGCTTGCTACAGTATAGCATATATACTGTAGATATACTTTAGAAGGTTAAATTCCTGAAAGTGTAATAGCATAAGAGGATATACTCATTTGTAATTTTGTTTTAAGACTTTTATTTTATACATTTTCAGGGAAAAAGAATGTATGTTTATGACACAAAATTCTTTTAAAACAACAAAGAATTAAGAATAAAGTAAGTTTCCCTTTCAACCTTCAAAAAAGGCAGACATTATTAGTATCCTTTTTATAATCCACCAGAGACTGTCTGACATATATAAGCATGTGTGGTATGAGGGTTGGATATGTAGATCTTCCTGGACCTATAATGGAGTTACATTTTAATACACCTAAGATACTAAACATCATAGTGTACCCTAGCTGGTTTCTGCTGAACATGTAATTTTAATCATTGTAAGTTGAGGACTGTCTATGCTACATAGATACCTTTTACCATAAATATTATCTTACTAGGGGCCCAGTGCATGAAATTCATGAACTGAGAGTGGGGGGTTCCTCAGCCCAACCTGCTCCCTTTCACATACTGAGAGCCCTCAGGGGATGTCCTACTGATGACTTAGGCCCGCCCCCAGGCCTGCCGTCTGGCCTTTCTTTGTGGGAGGCAACCGGGCTAATCAGGGAAAGGCACTAACCCCATCACCCTGCTGCTGCAGCCACTGCCAGTCACCACAGCCACCAAGGTGATTTCACCAACATGTACTCCAGTCCATTCATGAAAAAATGACAACTTTCTTTAGGAATTTTCAAGATGTGTTTTTTATAGGATATGATCTTTCTTTTTATCTCTTCTCTTCTCTTCTCTTCTCTTCTCTTCTCTTCTCTTCTCTTCTCTTCTCTTATATTGTCTTTTCTTTCTTTTTCTTCCTCACCTGAGGATATGTTTCCATTGACTTTTAGAGAATGTGGAAGAAAAAGGGAAAGACAGAGAGAAACATGAAAATGAGAGGAACACTTTGGTTGCCTCCTGCATGAACCCTGACCTGGGCCCCGGCCAGGGAGGAGCTTGCAACCTAGGTATATGCCCTTGATCGGAAATGAGCTCAAACCCTGTGGTCGGCAGGCCAGGGCATAATCCACTGAGCCAAACCTGTTAGGGCAGGATATGACATTTCTTAGTCCTACAGCAGTGGACCTTAGTTTTTTGTTTGTTTGTTTTTTCTCCAGAAGTGTGGTAGAAAAGCCCTAGATCACCTTTTTGGATTTTTATTACCCAAGTTATTAAGAATATTACCAGTGGAGAATCAAAGATGGCGGCATAGGTAAACACCTACACTGTTGCCTTGCACAACAATTTCAAAATCACAACTAAAAGACATCATCCAGAACCACAGGAAAGCTGGCTAAGTGGAAATTCTACAACGAGAAGGAAAGAGGGGCTCACAGACACCCAGAGAAGCTGCAAAAAGCTGAGGTATGGAGACGCTTGCGTGGAGAGAGCGGGTGCCGGAGAATCTGGCTGGCTTTCTCTGGCGGGAGGGAGACAGAGACTCTCAACGGCATTGAATCCCTTATCCTACGACACTAAATCCCAGATCCAGCCAAAACCCACACGGGGGAGTTTGGACTGTGAAAGGGAGAAGTGAACGGAAATTTAGGGAAGTCGCAAAAGATCAGAAGTCTGGTGGCGCGCCTAACACTGTGCGCAAAGGACCGACTGCTGGTTGTGCCACTGGCTTTCACCAGTGGGTGGGAGACAGACCCTCCCAACTGTGCCACTTCTAACTCCACTAAAGCCCGGTTTTGGTTTCAACCCTGGGGACCCAGACTCATATGGTCCCAGAGCGCAGGGGAGCCAGAGGGACAGCAGTCTAGAGGCACTGCGAGAGAGCGTGTGTGCACAGGGACCCCTCCAGCGATTACCCAGTCACGTGAGACTCTGGGGCTGTGGAGGTTGAGGCCTACTGGAAGGCAAGGAGGTCCCTTAAGCCCTGAGACTCCACCCATCCCAAGCTCAACAGAGAGGCTTTTGCAGTTTTGCAAGTCTGGTATCATAAGGCTGAATCCAACACAGAAGTTCTCACAGCATAGTAAAAATGCCAAGACAAGGGAAGGGATCACAAACAAAAAAAATGGAGGAAAACAAACAACTGTATATAGAGTTCAAAACCATGCTTATAAGGTTTTTCAAGAATATCCTAGAAAAGTTGGATAAAGTTAGCGAGACCCAAGAGGAGATGAAAAAGGACCAACTAGAGATGGAAAAGGTCTAACTAGAGATCGGAAAGGACCAACTAGAAATTAAACATACACTGACTGAAATAAAAAATATTATACAGAGACCTAACAGCAGACTAGAGGAAGGGAGGAATCAAGTCAAAAATTTGAAATATAAAGAATCAGAAAAAGCTCAACTGGAAAAGCAAGAAGAGAAAAGAATCCAAAAATGTGAAGATAATGTAAGGAGCCTCTGGGACAGCTTCAAGCGTACCAACATCAGAATTGTGGGGGTGCCAGAGGAAGAGAGAGAGCAAGATACTGAAAACCTACTTAAAGAAATAATGACCACATCTGTTAAAAGAATAGATTTACAAGTCCAGGAAGCACACAGAACCCCATATAAAAGGAATCCAAAGAGAACTACACCAAGACACATCATAATTAAAATACCAAGAGCAAAAGACAGAGAATATTAAAAGTAGCAAGAGAAAAACAGTTCATTATCTATAAGGGAGCACCCCTACAACTGTCAGCTGATTTCTCAACAGAAATGATGCAGGCCAGATGGGAGTGGCAAGAAATATTCAATGTGATGAATAGCAAGAATCTACAACCAAGAATACTCTATCCAGCAAAGCTATCATTCAGAATTGACGGGCAGAAAAAAGAGCTTCACAGATAAGAAAAAGCTAACGGAGTTCATCAACTCCAAACCAGTATTATATGAAATCCTGAAAGGTACTCTTTTAGAAGAGGAAGGAGAAAAAGGTAAAAGATAAAAAATTATGAACAACAAATACGTATCTATCAACAAGTAAATCTAAAAATTAAGTGAATTAAAAATTTGATCAACAGAATAAACTGGTGAATATAATAGAATCAGGAGCACAGAAAGGGAGTGGACTGATAATTCTCAGGGGGAAAGGGATGAGGGGTGTAGAGGGAGGGACTGGACAAAAATCATACACCTATGGATGAGGTCAACAGGAGGGAGGGAAGGGTAGAGGGAAGGGTGGGAGCCGGGTGGAGGGGAGATATGAGAGGGGAAAAAATAGAAACAAATGTAATAATCTGAATAATAAAGATTTAATTAAATGAATGAATGAATGAATGAAGGGGAATTCTGATGGGGAAAAAAAAAGAATATTACCAGTGGCATACAGGAAGCTTAGTCAATGAGCAGTAGGAAAAGGTGTTTTCCTCCATAGTTCACACTGATTGCCAATAGCCTTCGAACGCTGGATCCACCCCTGCCCAGGCCGAAAGCTTCTGGCCGAGCCTTTTAGCCTGGGCAGGGGACCCCCAATTCCCTCTGATCACCAGCTCTGTCCCTGCCCCCTGGCTCTGATCGCAGGCTTGGCCCTGCCCAAGAGCCCCCGGGTTCAGGCCCTTCACAGGTTGCTCAAGGCCCATGCGGGGCCTACCTCAGAGTGACCTGGGTGCCAGGATATTCCCAGGACCCAGGTGCTGGGTTTCTATGTGTGCAAATTAACTGCCATCTTTGTTGGGTTAATTTGCATATTCACTCTGGCTATGGGCATAGCGGAGGTATGGTCAATTTACATGTTTGTCTATTATTAGGTAAGATTCTTTAATTGCTCTATACCACTGGTTCTTAGCAGAAGTGATTTAACACCCTCAAAGGACAATTAATGACATCTTTAGACATTTGTAGTTGTCATGAGTGGGTATGCTACTGGCATCTAAGAGGTCTTGGCCAGAAGTGCTACTAGATATTCTACAGTACACAGGATAGCTTATCCCCATCCCTATCCCCAGCCTCCCCGGGCCACCACCACCAAAAATGTCTTTTCTGGTCCCTAAAGCCAGTAGTGTCAATGTTGGGAAACTGGTCCCTGAGGATCAAAAGACTTTTTCCAAGAAGTTGATTTTTATAGATGTTCTAGGCTTCAGTGCTGTCATTCATGTTAGTAGCATCACTTCTCCTCTTCCTCCTGCTCCAAAATGAACCCTATTTGTTGTGTATCTCACCAGCAAGAGTGATGGTTCCACCAAGGTTAATTATACTCAGCTTGTCTCTTTAGGATGACCAGTATCTTGCCCATATCGTCCCAGTTGTTCTCATTTTTGGTTTATTCCCTCATTTTGCTGAAGCACATCCTCTGGTAGTTTGCTTAGGAAGGGTATATGAAAGATAAACTTGGAGGGACCTTATAATGTTTTTATTTCATTCTCCACCTGATTGATGTTTTATGGGAAAGTCTAGGGAGGACATACTTTGACTTCAGAATTTGAGGCTATTCTTTCATTGTCATATAGCTTCTGGGTTTGTTGCTCAGTGATATTAAAACATTTTTATGATGTTTGCATGTAACTTTCTTCTCTGGATCTTATGAATTTTCCCACTGATGTGTGTGATGTGGTATGAATAACGTTCAATATTTTGGGTTCTCAGTGGGCTTCTAATCTGAAAACTTACCCTCCCATTTTGGAAAAATATTTAATAACCCCATTGACTTACTTCCTGTACTTTCTTCCAATTCTGACATTGCTATTTGGATGTTGGAATTTGTGCACCATTTGCTTTCTTATTTTTTCATTTTTTTCTTCACTCTTTAGGAGTTTGCCTCAAATTTTCACTCTTCTGTTGATTCACTTTCTCATTTTTACTGTAGTCTTAATTTTAAGACCTTTTTTGTTCTCTAAATGTTTTTTTGATTCTATCCTATTCCTGTTTATAAATGCAATGTTTTTTCTCTCTGATAATTAGTAAGAGTAATATGCTTCTGTTTTTACTTTTCTTCTCTTTATCTGTTTCTTCTAAGTAACCATATTCTTTTTTTTTAACCTGGTACCTATCTTTTATGTTAGCTATTTCATCAGCTATCTTGTAATCTTTGTCCATTTTGGTTAAGCGGATTCAAAGTTATAAGTGCATTAATCAGGTTGCTAAGTTTGAACTTCATCATTGACTAGTTGATGCACCCTGTAGAGATACCCAATGCCTGCTATCTTTACATTTTTCCTTTTGAACTTGTCAGTTTTCTTAAAGAAGGAACTTCCAAACTCTTATATGGAAGGCTGCAGCTATTCGAGAAGCCTCATGGGTAAAAGGCTAGGGTTCTCAGGGTAGGTTGCATATGATCACTTAATCGCCCGGTTTTGGATCTTCAACTGTTCCTGGTCATCCCCTAGTTTATCTATCTCCAGAGAATAACCTCTAGACCTCCTACTCTTACTTCCACAAGGTAGTCCTAGCAGCTGGATCAGGCATTTAATATCTTCTCAAACAGCTTGAATACAATCCTTCTTATCTTAGCTACAGACTTTCCTATAGCACTATTCTCTCTTCTAGTCTCATAGGTTACTGATGCTCCAGGTCCTAAACCATTTGTGGCTTTTGTGATGTAATAGGCTATGTTTCACCTCTCCATACTGTTGGCCTAGGTGCTTTATTCAACAGTGCTAAATCATTTGCTGCTAATTTCTTCTTACTACCTAGAAAAGAATTTATGGCTAAAAATCTCTTTTCATGTTTTCCTTATTCTTATGCATTCAATGTCTTTAAAAAAGTAATCTTTACTGGAGTATTAGTGTAGTATCAGGAGAGAGCGAGCATTCAGTGTGGCTGCAGGCTGCTATCCTAATGCAGAACTCTTTGTTGTATAAATCTCGTTTAGGGATTCCATTATGGAAGAGTATTGGTAGAGTTGGCCTTCTCTCTTCTGCTGCTATGTCCTAACTTGGATTTCCACTCTGGTTCCTGGAGTCTTGGTGCTGAGCTGCTGGAACTACTTCTAAAGCAAAACCAGATCTCCAGTTCACCGCATTGACAGTTGTGGAATGGATGTGGCACTAGTGCTGCTTAAGATTAGTTGGCTTTTCATGAGTTGCTTTATGCTCCTGACTGCATTTTTCCTTGACTCATCTTTGATTCTAAGGAATGTGTGCATAATTTTTTTGAAATGTTTAGTATGCCAATATCTTAGATTAATCTTTGTGAGTGTTTAATGGTTGTAAGCTGTGAGTTGAGGCCCATGAACCAGCTGTCTCCTACTTTGTGATTTATAGGACACCTTTACACAGGGAAACATATTCACTGACTCCTCTTTAAACTAAGGTGATGCTATATTTGTGAACCAACTTTAATTCATTTATCTTTAAGGTTTTTTATAAATCTAAACTCATTCATCTTTAAAAGATGCTAAGGATTTTGGTCCCGTATAGGGATAATAAATACTAGGGGACAAAAAGATCCTAAAACTCTATGAGATCGTCATTTCTGTTTTCCCAGAAAATGATTTCAGGGTTTTTGATTCTTATTCTGTTTCCTGAAAAACAAATATGATGATCATTTATGTACAAGATATTGGTAAAATTGTTTATTTTGTACTATGTTCAAACTAATTTTGAAACTATTGTCATTTTAAGGACAATTCTAGGTTCTGCCTATAAAGTGACCTTTTAATGCCTCAAGTTTTCTTTAGAATTTTGCTTTTAGTTTAGTGCAGTTAGGTTGGATATGTACAACTTATTTTTGTTACTGATTGAGATTGCTGTCTTCTAATAAAACCTTATGGATATTGCAATTTGAATTTCATATAATTTTCACATACCATGAAACATTTCTGTTCTTTTTAAAACATTTACAAATGTACAAACTATTGATAGCTCACAGATATACAAAAACTGGTGGTGATTCAGATTTGGCCTACAGGACATTGTTTGATGACCCTGGTTTAAAATTTTTGTCTTGGGATGAATACCATTCCTCTTATGTCAAATATCAGCTATGGCACATTAATCTGAATGTCTGTTGGTATAAAAACACTGTTTGAATTGGGGTACTTGTGTTCAAGTTCTTACTTTGATGGGGAAATTTTTTTAAAGCCAGTTTAAAATACTCCTGTATACCCTTTTTGACAATCTTTTTCTCTCCTTCCCAACATTTTTTATTTCACTTTTGGTATGTATTTGTCAACTTTTTAAAATTTTATTTATTGCTTTTAGAGAAAGAAAGAGATATGGATAGATAGGTAGATAGATAGATAGAAGCATAGATTTATTGTTCCATTTAGTATGCATTCACTAGAGGCCTGGTGCATGAAATTCATGCATGGGAAAGGTCTCTAGGCCTGGCCAGTGATCATGGCCAATTTGTGGGGCAGCCAGTGGGGCAATCAGGGGGCCCATGCTGGCTCCCGCTTTGGCTGGCGTGGCATTGCCTGCTCATCAGCCCAGCTGCTGCTGCAGTTTACCTCCCTCTGTGGGAGGTGACTGGCAGGGCAATCAGGGGGCACCTGCTGGCACCCACCTTGGCTGGCCTGTGGCCTGTGGGCTGGGGGCAGCTCCTGTGTTGAGTGTCTTCCCTTTGGTGGTCAGTTTGCATCATAGTGACAGTCTTTCCACTGGTTTTCCACCATTTGGTCAGTTTGCATATTAGGCTTTTATTATATAAGATTGTTGCTTCTTGTATATGCCCTAAGGATATTGAACCTGCAACCTTGGCATATCAGGACACAGCTCTAAACAATTGAGCTAGTCAGACAGGGCTATCTGTGTACTTTTACTTATTTATTAATTTATATATTTTTATAATTCTCATCTGAAGATATTGATTTTTAGAGAAAGTGAGAGAGTGGAAGGGAGGGAGGAGAAAGAGAAAGAGAGAGAGAGAAAACATAGATGTGACACAGATTAGTTGTTTCCTACTCACAACTGATCCGGTCTGGGATCGGGCCTACAACCCAGGTACATGCTTTTGGTCTATGAGCTGATACTCTAACCACTGAGTAAACTGGCTAGAGTCCATCTGAGTACTTTTAAGTAATTTCAATTTTTTGAGTAAAGATTATATGTTATATACTGTGCTAGTTGCTTAAGACATATGAATTAAAACCAGTAATCATTTCCAGGTAGATAGAACACAATTGTAGAGGAATTTTATTTTCTTTCTGCAAAAATTCAACAACCTATTCATCTAAGGTATGGGAAAAACTGGGATCTACAGGGGTGTACATCAGCAGAAATTTTGTAGATATTTATTCTCTGACCTCATGTTGTAAATGGAAAATGCACATACACATTCTTCTGCATCCATTTATTTCTATTTTGGGAATGCCAGCAGCATTTACATGGTAATAGGCTCCATGTAAAATTTTAAAATATTTTCACTTCTGTAAAGAAACTTCTCTCCAGACACTCTCTGGTAATTTATTCTTAAATTTAAACTTGTTTAAAAAACTTCATTGTAAGTTTTTTGCAAAGATAAGTCTCTACTTAGTAAAGATTCATGATTAAATGAGCTTAGAACATTAGGAAAGCCTAGATGATGAGGTCTATGCATTGAAAATAAAAACAGGAACATTAAAAATGAAGGAGGCCAGTCAAAGGCTGAAGAATCAAACAACACAATCATAGATTTCTTGATGGTTAATAGTTATATAGTCTCAAATGAATAATCTTTTATTTTGTAGAGGGGATTGGCATTTGTGCAATATTCTTTAGTTAAATTTCAATTTATTGGATTTTTTGCATCACTGCAGATTGATCTATTGAATTTGTCACAGTGGCCTTGTTTTTACCTTGATGTATTTAATACCTGCTGGATCAGAATGCCAATCAATTTAGTTTAATTTCATTAAGTTTGCTAAAGCTTTTTAAATTAAAGTCATTGCTGACATTACCAGTAACAAAATGTAGGTAATATACCCTCATATACTATTGTTCTAGAAAATAGATTGGTAATATATGTTCTCTCTAACATTTTCTTACTTGGATTTTTAAATTCCCTTAATTATTTACAAGACTATAAATCATTTAACATTTTTAAATTTTAATTATCTGCATGATCATTGCTTAGTATTCTGTGCCAAACTTTAAACTCAGCATAG
This sequence comes from Lasiurus cinereus, assembly GCA_011751065.1. Classification (NCBI taxonomy): domain Eukaryota; kingdom Metazoa; phylum Chordata; class Mammalia; order Chiroptera; family Vespertilionidae; genus Lasiurus; species Lasiurus cinereus. Next base: position 12,233,389 of record JAAGEH010000208.1, read on the forward strand.
ATTTAAGTTCTCACTAAGCAGATTTCAATTAAAACTCTTTCCATCTTTTCTAGGAAAGAAATGGATTGTGTTTTAAAAATAGTGTTGTGCTTCGCATTAACAAATATAAACTGGGGAGTGGTTCATGGCAGGTAGCTTTTTAATTCTCTTGTGCATTTTAGTTTTTAGAAAAGTACTGGTGTACTTGGTGCTTATATGAAGTATAATCATTGTTAAAATTTTTTGAGTAATATATTTTGCAATGAGCTCTGTAATATGCAATTATGGAACTCCGCTTGCATTATTAACTGATTTTATTAGCTATCATTAATGCTGTATTTATAAATATTGCTCAGAGAACTGTAGCTATATTTACGAAAGATAGAATCAAGAAAAAAACTGGTAAACTACTAGTTCATTAGAACTCTTTAAGAGAAGAGCACTCTATATCATTTTTCTTAAAACTACTAGTGAATTCAGAAAGGGAGAAAAACCTCAAACCATTAAAAATTGGTTACTTGATTACTTTTTATGCCTTCATGGCAGTGGTATGTAAGCTTTTTATGGGGAAATTGAGCAAGCAGAAATTTGTTCTAGCAGATAGATTTTTCAACTGATGTGCCTGAAGAATTTTTAGAACATGCAATACCTGACTACTTAGGGAAAGTGACCTCTTTCCCCTTACATTGTCAAATTAAAAAAAAAGACAACAATCAACACAATAATAGCCATCCAGTATGAATCAATAAAAAATATATCTATTTTTTTTTATCAGAGTGGCAAAAAATGTAATATATATTTTAGTATGGCACAGAACTTTAGTATTTAGTTTATGTGTGCCATGAGATGACAAGTTGAAAATCACTGTTCTAACATATGCTATTCTAGAACTGAAGAGATTTTGGTTATGTAGGGTTCAAGTTATCATTGACACGTTTTGCAGGATACTTACAAATTCCTGCCTAAATGCAGAAATCTTTTTTATCAGAGAATCTAACATCAGATTTTAATCATATCTTAGACCCACAGTTTCCAACAGGCCACCTGTCTCAGACATTTAAAAATCCAAAGGACAGATGGGAAGGTGAAAGAACTCGTCCTTGGGTAAAGAAATTCTTACATTGCAGGAACATTCACAGGCAAGTCTAGCCAGTATGTCACACACAAAGTTGCATTTGTCTAGCATTAAGGTATCATAATCACACATTTCTCTTTTGTAATATAAATGTAGAATTCATCATTTATCTTCTATCTCTTGGTGGGCAAGAGAAAAAAATCAACTTCTAAAACCTGTTGTTCAGGTGATTCATAAATCAGGAAGCAGGACTATATTTTATATTAACCTTCCTAAATCTACTGTTTGTGGAATGCATACACTGTGTAAGACTGTGAACCATCATAGTTAAGAAACTGGGATCCGGAGCTAGTTTCCCTGGGTTTAAATTTCTTCTCCTTCACTAACAAATTATCTTGGCAAATTACCTGGTGTCCCTGTGCTTCAGGTGTCTCATCTGTAAGATGGACATATTGACAGTCCCCGGTAAAGTATTTGGGAGGATGACATGAAAATAATAAATAAAATGTGCCTAGAATAGTGCTTGGAATTGAAAGTCAATGTTTAGTAAATGTTAGCTATTAAATATAATACTAGTTATTTGTAAAAAGTAAGAGGTACTTAAAGTTTTTATTTATACTTGGAAATTTTTAAAAAACAAATTCTTTAAAAACTTCACGTCCACATTTATATATTTGGAAGAGAATCTATTAAATGACAAGGCTGAAGCCTAGGACTCAAAATCAGCAAGCAGCTGAAGCATCAGTGTTGTGGACTGAGACCCGTGATTGGCTCAGCATTACTTAGGAACATGTTAGAAAGTTCAAATTTCAACCCCAACTCCCCATAAACACTAGATCAGAAACTTTGGGTGGAGCTGAGAAATGGTGTTGGTGTTGATGAATGATTGGGAGTATTGAGGGGACCCAAAATAGGGTGTTCATGGAATACCAGAAGATGTGACACCTGGGTTAAACCTGAGTCGTGAGAACAGTAAAGAAACAATCAGTGAAAGAGCAATATTGAAAGATTAAATATCTAGTATAAAGGCCATAAAATGGGGATGCCTTAAAGGGGAAATATATCCATAGTCTATTAGTAATTATTATTGGCAAAGTAAAAGGATATAAATTAGAAGTAGAGTAAATTTGATGATTATAGACAACTAGAGGCTTGGTGCACAAAATTCGTGCATGGGGGAGAATGTCCTTCAGCCCAGCCTGCTCCATCTCCAATCTGGGACCCCTTGAGGGATGTCCAACTGCCTATTTAGGCCTGATCCAGATAGTGGGTACTCGGACATCCCTCTCACAGTCCAGAACTGCTGGCTCCCAATGGCTCACTTACCTGCCTTCCTGATTGCCCCTAACTGCTTCTGCCTGCCAGCCTAATCACCCCCTAACCATTCCCGTGCCAGCATAATTGATGCCTAACTGCTCCCCTGCCAGTCTGGTCACCCCTAACTGCCTTCCACTACAGGCCTGGTCTCCCTCAACTGCCCTTCCCTGCAGGCCTAGTCACCCCCAACTTCCATCCTCTGCCAGTCTGGTCACCCCTAATTGCCCTCCTCTGTAGGCTTGATCGTCCCCAACTGCCCTCCCCTGCTGGCCATTTTGTGGTGGCCATCTTGTATCCACATGGGGGCAGAATCTTTTGACTACATGGGAGTAGTCATCTTGTGTGTTGGAGTGATGGTCAATCTGCATTTTACTCTTTTATTAGATAAAATAGAGGCCTGGTGAATGAGTGGGAGCCAGCTGGTTTTTCCTGAAGGGTATTCCAGATCAGGGTGGGTATTTCCTTGGGGTATGGGGTGGCCTGGGCAAGGGGCCTGTGGTGGTTTGCAGGCTGGCCACGCCCCCAGCCATCCAAGCAGAAGCCCTGGTATCTGGAAAACTTTGTAGCCTGGAGTGGAGCCAAGTCTTCTGCTCACTCAGTGGCGGCAGCCATTGAAACTTTGTTGCCTTAAATGAGGGCCAGGGCTGGCCAGAGTGTATGGAAAGCTTGGCTTCCTCCATAGCCTGGAGCAACCCAAGCCTCCCTCCTTCTCTCTCTGTCGCCATAGCCATCTTGGTTGGGTTAATTTGTATACTCACTCTGGATCAGCTGGTGGGCATGGCTTGTGGGTGTGGCTTGTGGGTGAAGAGGAGGTATGGTCAATTTGCATATTACTCTTTTATTAGATAGGATTAGGAAAGGAGTTCATCATCAACTGTTAGATAGGCACTTTAAATAGTTTAGTATAATTTCCCATTTCATTTTGCTTTTAGACCCACTATCTAAGATTCTGTCATACATTCTCCTCTATTTATCAATTAAGACACCACACTCTGTGTACTGTGGAGGGTGTGTTGGGTTGGCAGTAACTTGTGATATATCTGATAATTTGGGGGCTGTGGTTAACAATGGACTTGGTGAAACATTTTCTTGGCAGTTATAGGTATCTATCTAGTCAACTTAAGTTTTTTCTTGTTCAGAGCTTTAATCTACTTTTTATTGTCCCATACATGTGTAAGTTAATGTATATAATGTCTAATGATCATATTAAATAACTACCATCTCCTTCTTGACTTGTTTGCTATTAACTGTAACTTCCACAAAACTAAGGATAGGATGAATATAATAATTACTTTCAATTTTAAGTGCATGGGACAAGTTTCCTAAATTAAAAACAATCTCAACAATTTTAGATTTTTAATTGAAATTTTATTTCAATATACATATATTATAAAAGAATTGTAATTAGCTAAATTTTTAACTAAGAGTACTATGTATAAGATTTTTTTTCAGTATTTTCATGATAAAAGTCAAGTGTACAAATTGAGAGAGAGCATATTTTAAAATCCAAGACCTGTATTCAAACCCTAGCATTTCCACTTCTTGGTGATGCTATGATTGAGCCAGTTACTAGTTCTGTGCCTTAATTTCATTATCTATAAAATCCTATATTATAAAAGCCTAACATGCTAAATGTCTGGTTGCATTCAACCAATCAAAGTATAATATGCTAATGATATGTTAAGGCTGCCCAACCACTTAGGGGTAGAGAATTGACTGGTTGACCAGTTGCTATGACATGCAATAATCACCAGGGGCCAGATGATCCTACCAGTAGGTTAGCTTGCTTCTGGGGTCCAGTCAATTTGGACAGAGTGAGATGGGGTAGATACATCCAGGAGTCCTTCCATGGTCCCTTTCCTGCTGGCCAACTTTCTGCATCCCTACCTAGCCCCTGTCATGGACCGGTGTGGTCTCTTGGCCTGTCCTGTACCCTCTTGTTATCTGGGACTGCTCGAGGGATGTTGGAGAGCTGATTTCAGCCTGATTCTGCAGACCAGGCCAAGGAACCCCACTGGTGTATGAATTCATGCACCTCTAGTTGGAATATAAAATTATTTCTGGGTGTATTAACCCAGTTTTGAAATATTACAACCATTTAAAAAATAAATAAGGGATCAAAAATAGTAACTATTTTATTATTTGTTCAGGTTTAAGTGAAAACTCAGAATTAATATCTTAAATGTGAAACAAAGAAAAGACTGTGTGTTTGTCCATCTCTCAAGTGTAGACTCTGTATTATTTTTAATCTAAAGGCCTGGTGCACAAAATTCATGCAAGGGGGGGTTCCCTGGCCTGAATCCTCTTCAATCCGAGATCCCTTGAGGGATATCTGACTGCTGGTTTAGGCCCAATCCCTGCGTGATAGGGCCTAAACCAGCAGTTGGACATCTCTCTCGCAATCTGGGACCGCTGGCTTCTAACTGCTCACCTGTCTGCCATCCTGATTCCCCCAACTGCTCTCTTCTGCTGTCCTGATCCCTCTAACCACTCTCCCCTGTCAGCCTTATCCCCCTAACTATTCTCCCCTGCTGGCCTCATTCCCTTAACTGCAGTCCCCTGCCAGCCTGATCTCCCTAACTACTCTCCCATGCCAGCCTGATCCCTCTAACTGCTCTCCCCTGCCAGCCTACTCACCTCTATCCACTTCTGCCTCAGCCCCACCATCATGGCTTTGTCCGGAAGGATGTCTGGAATGTCATCAGAAGATGTCCTGTCTAATTAGCATATTACCCTTTTATTAGTATAAATGTTATGACTATTTTTCTAACTTTTTTTGTGTCTTAAAAAGTCACATAACTTCAGGAACCTCTTAAAGTCTACCATCCACAATAACTTCTCCCCAGTTTTCTGGTTTTGTCTTTGAATTTCTACCATGTGATCATTGGTGCTCTTTGAGGGATTTCACCCCACTTATGTTTAGTTCATTCACTCTCCTGAGAAATCTTTAATGTTGTGCATACTGAAGGAGTATGTTCCTGAGCATATTTTGGAAAATATCTGTATTCAATATTTATTAATATTCTTTCAACTTTGCTTTATTAAACATTCACTTTTTCCTTCAAGTTCCAGACATCATTTGTTTACTATTGTAAATACCTCAATATACACCTCTCACTGATGAGGGCATTTTTATTTGCATAGCCCCAGATAATAATGATGCTTGGAATTAATAATACTGTTTAATCTTCTCATCATGAAAATTTGTAATAAAGAGGCTAAGTATGACTCATTAAAAATTATGATGAATTTGACGTCCATAAACACATGTTCCTGGATCTGGTTTTTATTTCCTTTTAGACCCTTCTTAGCTTTCTGACTTGACTATCCAATAGCTAGAATTTAACTCTTTCTAAAGCTAGCAATTAAACATTAATTTCTTATTTAAAAAATAATAATAATGGCCCAAGAGGAATGACTTTGTTACTGCTGATTTGGAAAGGTGCTTGACGGAACCTGGCTTTGTTGGTCCCTGTGCTGGAAGATGGTATTAAATCCGTACCTGTGTCAGAAACATTAGTTTTCAAAAGTTTGCTCTGATATTTTCTCTTCCCATGTATTATCAGAAGTTGGTTCTGTCTTTACAAAGTACTAGTGGAATTGAATGTTGGATAGACTTTGAACACTCTTCCATCACTCAGCAGGCATTTTCTTAAACTCTGCAACCAACATTGGAAATATAGACAAATATACATGCTTGCAATAATTTCTGTTGACAGAGAAAGAGGAAGTGCCATTGACACCTCTTAATCATAAAAATCTGACTCACCAATTACTTTCACTTAAAAAAACAAAACAAAACAACCCATGCAATATGTTAGTTTGGCTTGAATTTCTCTGCACTCCTCATTCATTATTTAATCTTATTTTACTTTGTTCACACAAGCTTGCTGCCCTATTGTGAAGCTTCACACAGCCAATTACCTCAAGGTGTTTAGTTTATTTATTATTTAAAGCATAAAATCTTATACAGGTTGTCCATTGCCGACCCTCTGAGTAGATGTCATAAATGCCTTTCATCCTGTGGCCTCAGTCAGGGCTCATAGACCTACCTGCTGAGCTTGGCAGGCCATGCATGGCACTGGAACATGTAAGATACCAGAATTGATTGCACTTTACTTGCTGTTTAAAGGAGCATTGGGAAAAGGTGCTTATAGTAGCAAATTCTGTGTTGAAATTCAAAGGAAAAGAATCATTTTAAATGCAGGGTTTCTTTCTAGAGACATTATTAACTATTGTTATAGTCTGGATTATAGTTCTGTAGTCTTGGGACATTTTAACCCTCATTATAGGCTGGATATTGCATTCCGAAATTTATTTAAAGTAGGCCACAGTGACATCCTGCTTAAGGATATTGATATGGATTTGTGGTCTATGCCCTTAAACCCATTTTCCCTTCCTGGCTTGCTTTCAGTTCCTTGTTGTGACAACCATCAAGGGCCAGTACAGATGACTTGGAAAAGGCTAGCTTAAGTAATGTGCAGATTCTACTGATAGATTTATATGCCATTAAGAGTCTCAATCCTACACCAAATGTGCCAGGTATTTAATTGGAGACTGGTACTAATTTCAGAACTAATACTGAGCTGTTCCACATCAATGCTTTCAGCAGGTGGCTTGAACTGACAGTGTAAAGAAAAAAAGTGAGAGAAAATTACCATTGTACTTTAGAATTTCTTTGATTGAATTGACTGATTATATTGTCAAAGGAGCATTGGGAAGCTGGCAGGGTTATGGGGAGTGAAGAAATGACAAACTTCTTTTAGAGAGAGCTTGTCTTTTTGTTTTTGAACAGCCAAAATGATAACAAGGTTTGATGTGAGGTTTGAATTCAGTACATGTGAAAATCCATGTGTTCTCTGATTTGTGTTTTTTTTTCTTGTTTGTATATTGTATAAGGAGAAACAGTGATTTTTCTTATCATTTTCTTTGATAATACAAAATATTAAAACACTCTGTTTAAATTCTATCAGTAAATGTCAAATGACTTTATATTTGCAAAATAGTTTTATAAAGATTTCAATTTTGTTAAGAAGTTTTACTTATTGAAAAATGGAGTAGAAAATTTATTGAGTGACTCAGATGAAAACTGTTTCATGTAATCAATCTTGCATTATGTTCTTAAATAGATCTGTTTAAGAAGAAATTCTGTCAGTCATACATATTATTCTTGGTTGTCTTTTGTTTCCTAAATTCATGTGTTTTTTTTTTGTTTGTTTGTTTTATAACTAGAGGCTTGGTACATGAAAATTCATGCACTGGAGGGGGACATCCCTTAACCCAACCTCCCTCCTCTCACATTCTGGGAGCCCTCAGGGGCGGGAGTCAAGCTGGCAATCAGAGAAAGGCAATGTCCCCATCACACCTCTGCTGCTGCCACTGCTGGCAGTGCAAGCCTCAGCCATTACCTGCACCTTGGGTGGTCCTAGGCGACTGGGCAGTCATCATCTGAGGCTTGCTGTGCCTCGGGCTGGCCTTGGGTAGCTGGGAGGCTGAGGGGCTGAAGGGATTAGAGGACTCCAAAGGCTGCCCCCCTGGTGGGGCTGAGGGAACTGGGCACTGCCATGTTGTGGCTGTGGGCACCACAATCTTTGAGGGTGGGGCAGTCAGTTAACATATTCCTATTTATTGGCTTTGGGCGATACCATCTTTGCTATGGTGTAAGAGTCAATTAGTATATTCCCTTTTTATTCGATAGGATGGTATATTGTTTAAATATTTTAAAATATTTTTTAACTGGATAATTAAAAAAATACAGAGATATAATATCTTAAGTGCTACTAGTGGGTGCTACTAGGCATTTTTTTTATTGAATACTTAGCATGTAACTGGTACTTTACTAAGTGTTTCATGGTGGCTCACTTAATTTTCACAGTAACTACATAAGGTGATTTTCCTTTGCACCCCCATTTTACTGATGAGTAAATCAAGGTACAGAGAGGTTGAGTACCTTGATGGATACCCAGAATTAGTGAGAGGCAGAGATGGGATACAACCTCTCAGATCCCTATGCCCAATCTCCCTTACGGTGCAGACCAGGGAAACTGGCTCCCTTGGCTTTTTTTTTTTTCCTGTCAATGTGCTAACTGCCTTCTGTACTGACAAGAGGGAATTAATACAATAATTTCCACTTTCATGGTTATCCCATTATGAATTTAATAGGACTTTTGATACAGAGTCATGAGAATTCTTAAGGGAATGGTTTAAAATGTGAAAAAAAAAATGTATTGAAGTGTTCTATAAAAGGTATAAGAGAGAAAATTTAGCAGAGTGTAAGTTAGGTTTGGGGCAGAAAAAAAAATCAGGATAAATGGGTCAGCATTCATCATTTGTTCAACAAATACTTATTATACTAGGTGCCAAGCCCTGGGCTTGGCCTGTTGGAAAGCACGGGGTGATTTATTTTTGTTGGGTTGACTCCCTGGTGGGATTATTCACAAACAACTTTTGGATTTAAATGGGGAGCTTTAATTGCAGAAGAGAAGGGTTAAAGTCTTTCTGGATGGACTATGGAGCAGGAGTTTTGTTTCATTGCATAATAGAATAGGCTATCCTCATATTCTCATTATTCTGATGCAGCCCAACAAACCAGCAGGAAACTGCATTCCATGGGATTTCTATGGGGACTACAGAGAATTCGTTCCAATGCTTACAGAGCAGCCGCTTGTAGCTTAAAGTAGCTTCGGGGCTAATGTGAGGAGCTGTGCAGTTCCACTTGCTACTGAACTGTAAAACTGAGAGCATGTGCAGTGTAAATAAAACAATGCCGGAGAATCATTCCTAATCTGGAGGCCTTCTCAGAGTATTGGCTGACAATCTGTTATTGTTGAATGAGGGAAACAGGCAGAGAATTTGAAACATTATGCCATGCTGAAAAGGTGAATACTTGATTCATCACTTGCTTTAAAACTTGCTCCCGCTAATCCTCCCTCCTCCCCAAATAGGAAAGAAGATAAAATACTCTTAATTCCCTCCAACTTCTCATTACCCCAGTATAAAAAGTAACTGGCAAGCAGAGTCACATTTTCACTAACAAACTTACTCAGCCTAGGCTTAGAGAGTAAAGGAACTCATATTTTGGGATATATATATTTATTTATTTCTGTATTCTATCTACATTCTGCAAGTACCTAATTTTCAGCTCTACAAAGTATGGTTTGTAGTGCATTATTTTGATAGCAGAAGAATCGTACCATCTTCTTTGGCCACATGACGTGTTTGGTGGTTGTCTGCCGTGGTCTCTCCCACATCTCTTGTGTTTCTACCACTGTTGCCTGTACTACACTGAGGCCTATCTGCATGGCCCACTTCCCAGGCCTGGTACCTGTGAATCTGAACCCAAGGGCTCATCCTCGACTGTAGGCCAGACCAGGAAATGGACACATACACAGTCCCTGCTGTCTTTCTGTTTAATGTATAATCAGGGTCCCATAGTTTTATTTTGCACTAGGTTCTACAAATAACATAGCTGGTCCTATTTGTTCCATGGGCCTTTTCCCCTCCTCTGCCCCCCAGCACCAGAAGTTGCATTCTTCAAGGACCAGCTCAAGTGCTGCCTATCCGTGAAGCCTTTGCCTTCGTAGAGATGAGTATCTCTTCCTTCATGTGCATCTCAGTCACAGCCTGTGTTACACCCTGCCTTAAGCTCACAGTGTGCACATCTGCCTCTCACAGGATGTGGTGGGCTCTTGGAGCGGAGGGCAGGCGCCTCCAGGAATCTTTGTATTCTTCTCCCTCCATATCCCAGCCCAGTGGCTTTCAGGGCTTCATGAATGCTTGTTAAATTGAAGTGAATTAAATAATGTGCCCTTTTATCTGAAAGAGTAAAGAAATTTACATTTAATATAAGGCTCTTTTGATAGACATATTGCCTTCATTTCAGTTCTCTTCTAACGCAGAATTACGGTGCTGGCTTCGATGGAATGGCTAATGTGATGAGATGGTACACATTTGATTCTGCCTCCCTTATAAATTTAGGGTGTAAAAAGTATAAATGAAATCATTTCACTAATTTTAAGACATTTAAAGAATATGAAAATCGAGCTTAGGAGGAAAAGGTTAACTAAGGTTAAAGCAAATGCTTTTCATTTAGCTTCATATATCGCTGAGTGGAAATTTAAAGAACTGCTCTTTTCTCACCAAATTTCTCCATACTGCTCCTGGATTTCCTTTTAGCATAATTTAAGTAAGATGTTGTAATGGGTTTAAGTCATTTTAATTTTGCATATTTCACAAGGGCTATTTTCATATAGAGAATATTTCATAATATGGTTCCTAGAACCTCTTTGAAGAACAGAATAGACAATGCTTATTGTCTAAGCAGTAGGCAGAACCCTAGCAATTCACCTTTATAGACTTTAGGGGTTTTGTTTAATAGTTATAAAAGAGAATGCAGTTGGCTCTGCAACAGAAATTTTTAGCAGAGGAGCCATGACCGCCTGCAGAGGTTCTATAAACTCTCTCAAAGAATAAGCAAATGTGTTTGGAAACATTCACATCTTCCCTGGAGAGAAGGCTTCAGAGCTTTTCCTCAGGGCTCATGAGGAGTGAAGAACCAATAACTTAGCAGAAATAAGAAATGGAATGAACATATACACACATTATAAAGCTAATTTAAAAGTCAGTCTATTGAAGGCCAATTCCTGTTGAACATGAATTTACACTATTAAAATCTGAAATCTCTGGGCTATAAAATGTTGGATCCATTGAATATTACACAGGTTTTTTTCTGAAAATAAAAAAGACTACTAATATTCTAAGTATAGATTTATGTATTTGTGTACAGATTGGAGAATAAGTCCTGAAATTACTGTTTTTATGCCCATTTTTGAGTAATGTGACATTAAGAAGCAGAGGAACTAGGCAAAACACAATTCCTTCATCATGCCACATGGTAATAAAACAGAATAGCTAACTGCTGCATTTAGAGGAAAAATGCAACTTCTAGCCGGAGTTATTCTTGAATATGAGAAGTTTAAGACAATATTTGTGGTATATATGTACAGGGAATAATATGCCTTACAATAATGAAAACCCCTGCTTTTAAATGAGTGAAACAGCTCAGGGAAGAGGCCACATTCTGGGAGGCATGATTGCTCTAACTAAGCTGCTCACACAGCCCAGCTTTCTTGTGCGTCATTTAGAGGTGGGCTGGAGTTTGGTGACAGTCTTGCATAGATTTCTGTAGCTTGTTTTTCCATTTGGCATTTAATTCCTAATGTGTTTTCTTGCTGATTGGCTCACCGGGCCTTTTGAGCACCTTTAGGATCAGCACAGTCCTGGAGGAGCCCAAGATTGGTTATAGAAGCACAACTTGAAACATTTGGAACCCATATGTTATTCACAGATGAACAAGACTGGCCACAAGGAAAATAAGACACCAGGCATCTGACTCTATGTAGATGGAACAACTAAACAGACTCTGAGAAGCAAATTCTTTCAAAGTCATGGACTTCACTTTTAGGAAAGATATTGAACTTACTTCTGGAGTCATTTCCAAGTCGGAGCCCCAAGTAATAAATAGGAATTACCCTAAAGATCTTGCAACCTCACAGGATCTAGCTCAAGCTTCCTGTTCCTCATTCTCTGTCCTGTTTGTGTAGTTGACTAAGAGTTCCCTGGTGGGACTCAGCCATCACAGAGGATGCTTCGATTACATTTACCTCTGCTGGCTGCTCCATTCCTTTAGATCTTTGCTGCTTTCATTTCCCCATTCCATGGTCAAACCTACTTTCCTTTTTCTTCTTGCCATCCACCTTTTCCTTCCTCCTGCTCCCTCCCAATCATAGTAATTTTTAACTCTTAGTCTTCAGATCTAAGGAAGCAAATATTGGGTTTTCCTCAAAGAAGGTTAAGAAAAATGATTAAAATCATGCTTTCAGAAAAGCAAAGTAATACCTAAAATTCATAGTTGAAAACTTTAAAACTTTATGAAAACATTTGGGGAGTTTTGTAGCCCTCTGGTGGAGTATCAAGAGAATCCATAATGAAAATATTTTATTACATTGATTTTAACTATTTTTAATGTGACTCTATAATGCACTTAGAAAAATCAACACTCTTTTATTTGAGGGCAGCCATTTTGTTTACAGATCTACCGTTGAGTATATCAACATTTATTTTTAATACATTTTTTCACCATTATAAACAACTGTTTTATTCCAAATTCAAAGATTGGATAATATATACAGTATTTTTTTAAATGTCTGTTTTCTTAGTATTTTGTTATGTGATTCATCATAGAAATTTAAAATTAGGGGCAAGTAAGACATTTGTGGGATATGAATACAAAAAGGCTACCAGGTTGTTAGAGAGCTGTTTTGCATCTATGTTATGTAAATGACCAGTTATAAGCTTTCATATGAAAGAAATTTGACATTGAGGAGAGAGAATCGAATTGAGGATAGATCTGAGCTTTGGTCTCAGTTATCATGCCTGTAGACACATGATTCTGGAGAGGTCACAATTCCTTACCTGAAAGGTAAAAGGTAGCATCAGGCATGCTGCTAATACATCTTATAGTTCTATGGTTTGGGGATTTTTGACATTATCATGAATACTGGAAAGTCATGCTTTGTCAAGTCTTTTGGGGGGGATGCATATTTATGTAATTCTAAAAACATGATTAGATAAATTTATAAAAAGCAAATCCTACTAGCATCCTGAGAGTAAGTTGATGGTGGAAGTGATTTCATTTTTGTATCGGAGCCTAGCATAACATCTACATAGCAGACATTGAAAAACTGTTGATTGAATAATAAGCAACTTCTAAGGTCTCAGTCAAAGATTAAAAATTACATCCAGGATAGATTTGTTAAATGGAGTTCATTTTGATTCCAGGATTGTCTGCAAATAATTTTATTTATAACTTACAAATAATTTTATTAGCATAGATTATTTGTCTGGAAAGCTTTGGCTTAAGGTTGAGGTCATATGTGATTACTTCATTTTAAAAAAAGTTCCTATTAATCATGTAATTTTAGTAAGTGAAATAGTATATTTTCTAATAAGTAAACATTTTTCTAAACAATATGTAGTTTTAATGTTTTCAAAATAACTTTTGATTTTTCTATAAACTGGAAAAAATCAAGGATAAAATTAACCTAAGTTATACCTTTGGTGTTTTTAATAATTTCACATATGTATGAAACCATTTAAAATATTTCAGACATCTTTGAACTTGGAAATTAATAAGTTGCATTTTACTTTTTTCCTCTTGAAATTATTCCACAACTAAGTTGTAACAAGTAACTTTCATCATCATCATCATCATCATCATCATCTAGCAAGTTTCATGTGCCAAGCTATGAACTCCCAGACATTATACTTTAAAATGCAGTGATGACACCATAATATTAATGATGAATCACATACATTTGAAGCATTTAAAAATGATCATAGCCTTAAAGCCAAAAAGAGCTGGAAATATTAATAATATAAAAGCTATTCTATGTGGATCTGAATTATGTATAGCAGAGAAAGATAGAAAGAGATAGATTGCATAATAAATCAAAGTTCACATGGAGTATTGTTTATTTAAAAAAAACTACACAAACTTTCTATTTATGCAGCATATCAGCTATTTGAAAAAAAGATGAATAGTTTCAGATTGAGATTTATTTCAAAAATGAATATTTAGCACCCAATAGTGTCATACTGAATGTAGGAAAATAATTACACTGTATGTTTTATCCTGAAGAATTCTAGGAAAGCATCAACTTTTTATACTTTGAATGTGCTTTTATTCTATGATCAATTTATACCTTTTGCGTCTTTTTGATTTATAATAGGTGTTTTAACCTTCTTTTAAAAATTTGTAGCAGTAATGTTTAGAAGTGAGTATGAGATTATATTAAGGCAATAATTATAAGGAAATGTTTCTTCTTGATAAATTTGTTGTATTAAAACACTGCAACTTGGGGCAAAAGCAGGTTTGCAGTTTGTGAGTATGTGAAACACAAAGTTTATTCTTATTAGTTATTAGTTATTGTATTATTTTCTATATGAACAACTGTAAACCTATTTTTGCCCCAACCTGTATGGTTGTAGAGCATTACAAAACATAGGGAAATGTTATATAATGAATATACAGAAATTACTTGCTGAATCCACTGGTCACGAGAAAGAAGATTTGATGGACTTTTGTACATTTTAAGATTCTAAACAAGTCTATATACGAGGGGATTTAAGAGGTTTGTATATATTTTTGTAAACATGGCTTATTATAGAAATACTGTGTAATGCTCTTCTTAGGAGTTTATAACTAGTAGACTCATTTAATACTTCTCTTTATAGCCCCAGGATATTTCTGCCCTAATTTTGGCCAATGGCTTTGGGTTTCTATTCCTTTGCCATTTAGATGCAGATGCTATAACCTATCAACATGTCTATCTATTATGCTTCTTAACCATGAGAACCACAGGGCGCCTGTTACACTTGGTTGGGATTCTAATAGAGAACTTTAAAAACTTCAGTGTCTCACATTACAGGTAAAAGAGCCCTGGTTTGGTTATCACTGTGATTATTTACCTAGAAGATAAAAGGCATATGCACCAAATAACTTATTTCTGGAATGATTTTGAAATAGGTACCATAGATCATTCATGTATACATGTATTCATTCAATTACATTTATTGGAAGGTGAACTAGGAAAATATAAATGTTCTTGTCTTTCATCTTTTATGCTCCCATGTGAGTCTAGTTATTCCTCTGTTTCTGTGGATGTTCTGACATGGCACTAACTATTCTATCTAGTCAGCCCATCAAGTTGTTTGTTGTTCACCTTGTCTAGGAGTCTATTGATCTCACATGGGATCTTTATAGCTAAATCAGAGGCTGGATGGAGGTTCTGGAAAGCAGTGGGAAATGATAAAAGCTTTAAGAAAAGAGTGAAAAAAAGCAAGGAAGAATGTTCAAAATGGAGTGGAGACAAAGAAGGGCTTAGCGAGACAGTGGGGCAGACCCTTTGGAAGGATGATGAGCTAGCAGAGGTGATAGGATATGAGGTTGTGTCTGAGTTCTATGGAGAGGAGATGCAAGGGGAGTGTAGAAAGCATCGTCAACACCACCATTAAGCAACCTCACAGGAGCTGTTGATCTCTTCACTGGCCATTTCATGTGACTCCTGCCGATGGATGTGGAAAAGGAAACAAGATACATTTGGAGAAAAAAATGCTGTTTTTTGCAGATAGTTTAGTGGTGCAGATATGTCCTAAGATCATTAAAGTTTTCTCTTATATTTATGCAAAGATTTTTATATCTAGGATAAGGATAAAACTATAATTGAGCAGATATATTTAAGAAAAATTGAGTGACATAATTTAAATGTAGAGAGGAAAGGGAAATGCTTGTGTATTGTCAGACTGTGCCAAAAAATACATTTCTAACAAAATTTTTATTGTGCTTTTATAGAATTAGAGGAGTTTTCATCAGATGAGATACTTATTACTTAGTTTTAAAGCTTATAGACTTGCTGTTCTGTCCATTCCTGAAAATAATTTCATTAAAAAATCTTTTTTTTACAAAAACTAGTCCCTCCCTCTCCCTCCCTCCTCTCTCTCTCTCTCTCTCTCTCTCTCTCTCTCTCTCTCTCTCTCTCTTTCTCTCTGTCTCTCCTCCCCCATTTCTCTCTCTTACCTACCAAGTGAAAACTAAAATTTGATTGTTCAGAGATGTTTTCCCCTTAGGAAGTACCAGTATGCCTACTTGTATCAGTGGGAAACAAAATAAATGGAAGAGATGTTTAAATGCTTTTTATTTGTGGTGTTAAAAATGGTTAGAGGAAGAATTCACATTTTTCTGTAACACAATGTAACAAGCAATTAACTTTTTGGCATAGTGATAAATCTGCTTCTCTAAGAGGTGTTTTGTGTTTTAATAAGTGGCAATACATGCTAGTGTATTCATTTTTATTGAATAGTTGAGTTTAAAAAGTGAATTTAATTCACAAAGATATTGCCTTTGGCTTATTGAGATTTTACATACAATATCCAAATAGGATGGCATCACATTCAACAACATATTATTTTAAAAATATAATTAGCAATAAACCATTTTAAAGTGTCCCAGTATTTGTGAAGTGTTATCATATTTGATCTATTCAGTCTCCAAACAAATGTGGAAACAGAAATTCTTTGATGTTGCTGAATTAGTAATAATGGACTATAGTTTTAAAATAATAGCACAATTAAAGTCTAGTTACCCAGAGATAGCACTTAAACAAAATTCTTGCCATCATGTATTCATTCATTTATTCATGACTATGCTCATTTTTCCATTTACTTAATTTTATTACGTATCCAATGTTTAGAGGAAATAAATATAGATTTTGAGATTATCCATGTAGAACCTGATTAACATAGTTGTGATTTATATTCTCTTTGTAAAGACATATGACCTGGATAGAAAATTATTTCAAACAAAATAAAATTTTAGCTGCATAAATATTTTAAAACTATAGCAAAATATATATAACAAAATCTTAAATTTCAACCATTTTTTAAATGTACAATTCAGTGTCAATAATTACTTTGACAGCATTGTATAACCATCAACATTTCCAAAACTTTGTCACGGCCACAAACAAAAACTCTGTACCCATAAAGCATTAATTCCCCACCTCCCCCATTTGGTTATCTCTTGGTAAACTCTAATCTAGTTTCTGTCTCTATAAATTTGCCTGATCTATATATTTTATATAATGAAACTATACAATATATTTCCTTTTGTGTCTGGCTTATTGCACTTACCACCATAATTTTAGGGTTCATATTATCAAAACTTTATTGTGTTTTATAGTTAATATTCTAGTAAATGTATATCCCACTTTTTGTTATCTGTTAATATACTCTTAGGGACGTTTCCATGTTTAGGCTGTTGTAAATGATGTTGCAATGAACATTGGCATACAAATATCTGAGTTCTTGTTTTCAGTTCTTCTTTGGGTATATACCTCAGAATGGAATTGCCAGATTATAAGGCAATTCTAAGGTTTTTGGGAACCACCAAACTGTTTTCCACAGCAGCTATGTCATTTTACATTTCCCCCAGAATGTGTTAGGTTTCTAGTTTCTCCACATTCCCACCGACACTTACTTTCTGTATTTTTTTATGATAGCTCTTTTAGTGGTCTGAAATAATATCTAATTGTGGTTTGAATTTGTATTTTCCTAATAATTTATCATCTTGAGCATCTTTTCATGGGCTTATTGGCATTTGGGTATCTTCCTTATAAAAATGTCAAGATTGTTGCCCATTTTTAATTGGATTATCTTTTTCGTTGAATTTTAGTTCTTTATATATTCTGCATATTAAATCCATATCAATAAATGATTCTCCATTCTGTAGCTTATTATTATTATTTTTTTACTTTCATGGTAATGACCAATAACTTACAAATACCTTTCTCTCTGTGGAAGCACAGTGCATCTATTTTTTCTTTTATTGCTCACACTTTTGGTGTCATGTATAAGAAGCTATTGCTAAGTCCAAGGTCATAAATATTTTTCCTATGCTTTCATCTGACACTTTTATAGTTTTAGCTTTTATATTTAGATTTTTGATCCATTTTTAGTTCATTTTTGCATATAGTGTGATGACAGAGATACAACTTCATTCTTCTGCATGTGAAAATTCATTCATCCCAATACTATTTGTTGAAGACACTATTCTCTCTCCTTCCCCATTGAATGGACTTGGCACCCTTACAAAAATCAATTGGCCACAGCTCTATGGGTGTATTTCTAAATTCTCAATTTTATTCCATTGGCCTACATGCCTATTCAAGTACCACACTCTTTTGATTGCAGTAGCATTATTGTAGGTTGTAAAATCAGGAAGTGTGTTTATTCCAACTTTGTTTTCTTTTCAAAACTGTTTTGACTATTTGAGACCCCTTGAAATTACATATGAACTTCAGAATTCCTTTTTCCATTTCTCCAAAATAGGCTGTTGAAATTGTGACAGAGATTGTGTTGAACTGTAGATTGTTTTTGCAGTATTGACATCTTAGCAATATTAAATCTTCTAATCTATGAAAATGCTTTCTCTTTACCCATTTGTCTGCTTATCTATCTAAAGACTACCCTATCTAATAAAAGACTAATATGCAAAATAACATCACTCTGCTACACTCCCAAGCCATGCCCACAAGCCACACCCACCAGCCAATCAGGAGCGACTATCCAAATTAATCACAACCAAGATGGATGCAGCCATGGAGTGAGCAGGAGAGAGGCTTGGGTGTCCCCAGTGATGGAGGAAGCCAAGCTTCTGCAGCTCTGGCCTGTCTTGACCTTCGCTTAAGGCTACAAAGTTTCAATTATAGAAGATAAATAAATCCCAATAGGAATGGCTGCTGCCAAGCAGTGAGCAGGAGGCTTGGCTCTGCTTCAGGATACAAAGTTTCAATTGTAGAAGATAAATAAATCCCAGATACCAGGGCCTCCTCTAGTGTTGCCAGGGGACGTGGCCAGCCTGTAAGCCACCACAGGCCCCTTCCCCAGGCTCCAAGTCCGAAGGGAACCCCCACCCTGATCCAGGACACCCTTCAGGGCAAACTAGCTGACCCCCACCCATGCACCAGGCCTCTATCCTATCTAATAAAAGAGTAATAAGCAGATTGACCATCACTCCAGTACACAAGATGGCTGCTCCTATGTGGTCAAAGATTCTGCCCCCATGTGGACACAAGATAGTCACCACAAAATGGCCAACAGAGGAAGGCAGTTGGGAGGGACCAGGCCTGCAAGAGAGAGCAGTTGTGGGTGATCAAGCCAGCAGGGAAAGGCAGTTAGGGGTGACCAGGCCAGCAGAAGAGGGAAGTTGGGGGTGAGCAGGGAAGGGCAGTTGGGGGGACCTAGACCTGAAGGGGAAAGCAGTTGGGGCAGGCTAGACCTGCAGGGAAGGAAAATTAGGAGTGGCCAGGCCTGCAGGGGTGGGCACTTAGAGGCCATCAGGCTGGTAGGGGAGCAGTTAGGCATCAATCAGGCTGGTAGGGGAGTGGTTACTGGGTGATTAGGCTGGCAGGTAGAAGCGATTAGGGGCAATCAGGAAGATAGGCAGGTGAGCCAGTGGTCCTAGATTGGGCCTAAACAAGAAGTTGTACATCCCTCGAGGGGTCCCATATTGGAGAAGGTGCAGGCTGGGTTGAGGGACAAACCCCCTTCCCCCCCCATGCACTAATTTTGTGCACCAGGCCTCTAGGTTTTTTTTAGAACAGTTTTAGGTTCACAGAAACATTGAGCAGAAGTTACAGAGATTTCCCATATATATCCTACTCCCACATCCATTAATTTTTTTAACAAAATTTAAATTATTATTTACTTTCTTCCAGCAATATTTTATAGTTTCATGTTTAGGTAGTTAACCTCCTTGGTTAAATTTATTCCTAGGTATTTTATTATTTTAGATGCTAGTATAAATGGAATTGCTTTAAAAAAATCCTCACCCAAGTATATGTTCTTGTTGATTTTATGGAGTGGGATGGGTGGAGAGGGGGAGGGAGAAAGAGAGAGAAAGGCGAGGGAAAGAGAGGAGAAAGAGAGAGAGAGATAAACAGACATTGATGTTAGAGAGAGAAACTGATTCGTTGCCTCCTGTATGCATCCAGACCAGGGATTTAACCCATAACCCTTTGGTGTTTAGGATGATGCTCCAACCAAGCCATACCAGCTAGGGCTGGAAATGCTCTTTAATTTCATTTTTTCATTCATTTTTTTCATTCATTTAATTTATTATAGAAACACAACTATTCTATAGAAACATAACTGATTTTGTAACCTGCAACTTTATTGAATTAATTTATTATCTCTGATAACTTTCTAGTGAGTTCCTTGAAAATTTTTACCTATAGGAACATGTCATCTGTGAGCAGAGATAGTTTACTACTTCCTTGTGCATTTTATGCCTCTTATTATTTTTTCTTTTGTAATTGCTCTGTCAAGTAATTCCGGTACCATTTTGAATAAGCAGTGGTGAAAGTGGGCATTCTTGTTCCTGGTTTCAGGTGGTAAGCTTTCAGTCTTTCTCCATTAAGTACTATGTTAGCTATTGGTTTTTGTAAATGCCCTTATTCATGTTGAGGAAGATGCATTTTCTTGCTGGTGCTGTTAGTGCTTTTATCATGAAAGGATGTTACATTTTATCAAATGCCTTTTATACATCAATTAACAATATCATGTGTGCCCCCCTTTGTTCACTTAATGTGTACTGTATTGCTGAATCCTAGTTCAGAACCCTCAGAACACAGTCAAATTGCATTCCCAGGATAAATCCCATTTGGTCATGGTGCATAATCTTTTTAATACACTGTTGCCTTTGGTTTGTTTGTATTGTGTTGAATATTGGCTATATAAATTTTATTCATTGTCAGAATACCATTCAGGATTTTCTTGGATGCCTCCTTTGTCAAAGCATTTCTACCAGAGAAATGAATGGCAGATGCTCTGACTCATACTTATCTGAGTGAATCCAATTAAATTTTACTGAAAATTTTATAACTGGCCTTTATACATAGAGAATAAAAATATTTAATCTGTGGTGTCAGAAATGCTTATGGAGTTTCTGTTAGGTTCAGGTGCTGGGCTAAATATTTTACTGTGTTATTTCATCTAAAATGTCATAACTATTAGTATCCTCATTTTATAAATGAGGACATGGAAATTTGGAGCTAATAAGTTGTAAAGCAAGGGTTATTAGTCCTTTTTAGCCATTGTTTTTACCTTTTACCCCTGATTGCTAACTAGATTATGTTTGACCCGAGATGTGAATCTGTAACAACATTACTTAGATAGAAGAGTGGTGCCTATAACTAAATACTATATGGATCTATTTTCACATCTTTATTTTCTCTCACTCAGAACTCAAGTATAGCACAAAACACCAATAACAGAAAGTCACAGGACTAGAGTAATTATATGTATGTATTCTAATGTTATAGATGAGTGGATGATTTGATGGGAAAAATATTAAAGGAAATTCCAGAATGGCAAGAACAAAATATTGATAAAGCTAAATGCACATGAATCACTCTTCATCATTCTTAAACATCTTAGGCATTTTATAGGACAGCAAGATTTCTCAGTAAAACAACGTGATTTTTCTATGTAAATGTTTCAGCATAACAGGTGTGTTGGCTAGTGATAAGATACTCTGCCAAGCAACAAATAAATAATTGCAAATGAATCCCAGGAAGATGTTAGCCCCAGGGCGTATTTGAATGTGATTTTTAAAGTGACATTCTACTTTTTATTTCAGTATCAGAAATAGCTGCATACCTCTACCTTGAATGGTGAGGTTGACACTATTGTTCACTGAATATATTTAATTTTTAATGTTTGAAAATATTGTGAAATAGATCATGAGTTCACCTCCCTTCCCCATCCTAACTCCTTTACCTAGATAATGTTTGTTTTTTTCTTGTCATATTTCTATTGAGAAATCTTCCCCAGTTTTCTAGGCATTGGTTTGCCACTCCTAAATCCTTCCATAGCACCCCATTCTTACCTGTTTGTGGCACTATCACCCTGACTTGTCATTTTCTGTGTATTAGTCGTAAGTTCCTTAGGGCAGAGAATGAGCTTTGTTTAACAGGCTAATGTGGGCACTTTCTTCAATAACCAACACTTAGCAAATGCTTATTATTTTTAAAAAAAATTAAGTGAATAAATGTTCTGTGTTGTATACATATGGTTCAAACTGTTTCTATACAGTGTATCCTGACCCCAACAATTGCTATTCTTAACTTGGGAGGGTTACTGTTCTGAATCAAACTTTGCTACCCCTGCCAAATGATAAATATGAAGGGGATGATAAAGGCGCTTCATCTATCTATCCAAATGCATTAATTTTCAGGGAAAAATTATGCATACTTAGTTTCTCCATGTCACTGATTTAAAGAGGGGGCATGATGTCAATTAGACTGTGACACCCACCATGACACTAATCATCGGGGTCCTTTTTTCATGACAGAATGTATGTTCACTTCCCCCTCGCTGACTCCGAAATAACATTGCAGAGTGCAGAGCAGGCCCTTCCTAGATAGAGGGTACTCTTGTCGGGGATATTTACAACTTTCAGAGCAGACCCATTGGATACGATCCCTTTCTTACTCTGATGTTAAATTACAATCACTAAAACGTCTCAAACTCAGTTAACCTGTGTTGAAACATTTTCTCATTGCACAATTCTTGTAAAAGCACTTTACTGCACTACATACTGGTGGATTGAGGGTGCTGTTTTAGGTTGAGGCAGTAGTCTTATAGTTTATGATGGATAAAGTTTTTAAATCAATCACTAACAAACCAATTTTTATTTTAAAATAAATCGGTGTCTAAGATAAAGGACTCACTTCAAATCCTGTACTTTTTCCTTTCTCCTTACCTACATCTCTTCTTCCCTGATCTCATGTAGGTTTTGAATGACATCATTGTTTCTAAAAGGAAACAAAGCAGTCAATGTTGTGTATAGTCAAGATACTAAGTAATAAATATATAGAGTCAAATTTGAGAATGAAATGAATGCATTAGTGGGACCATTTGGGACTTGAATTTGTGTGGATTGTTGGAAAACACTTTATATTTACTAAGGAAACTTACTAGAAGTCCCTTATACAATTATTGTCAATGTGAAAAGACATTAAAAAGAAAATAGAGGCCATGTAGGAGGTGAAAAAGTAGGCAGGAATTTTAAAAACTTATGATTTTCTAATTGCAGAATGGGTTATTTCCACTCAGGAGTGATATCAAAAAGACTTATTAACCGATTGGCATCACTGCTGACTCCTCAGATCATAGGTCATTCCTAGAGTATCATCCTGGATATAAGAATGCATATATTATTAATGTGATTATTAGACATGTTTTAACTTTTAAGAAAAGGACAGGGTAGGGATAAGTGAAATGTTTTTTATTGAATTCAGTAGTGCTGATAGGTTGGAAATGGAGGTATGAGCAGTGAGATAGAAGTTGAGGCTAGGGCCCTCTCACCGGGTCCATCATGAAATACTGGAATGCTTTTGCATATGCCTCATATTTTGCTACCACTTTAATGTCATATCGAGTTTCTAGTATACTACCTGCTCAAAGATTCTTTGATGTTACAGCTTCATTATTTGAGTTGCCATCATGTGGTATTGACATTGTTATGAATGAGTAAGATAGCATTGTAGGAGGTGGTGATTTCCCATTGGACAGTTGGAGAAACAAATCAGGTAAATCTGAACTTCTGTACTCAAAGATGACAAAGGCATTAGTATGAATGTGTAGATATGTAGGGGAATAGTTATATAGTTGTGTATATTTATGGATGCAGAAGAAGTAGTGGTGGTAGGCAAGGGAGGGAGGTATTTATAGAGTTACGTGAGTATCAAAATCATCCATAGTAAGGATTGGGCACTACGAGGAAAACGTGATGTCAGATATTCAGATTGTATAGGTTCAAAAATAGAGAACAAACAAAAAACACGGGAAGGGAAGAGCTAAATCTTAGAGAGTGAGATTAGGAAAGGAAGCCCCTCCCATGTTATCATTCACTGTTGTTGTTTTTTTTTAATTCAAAGGGAAGAATTTTGCTCTGATTTCAATATTTCTGCAGGATAATTTGAAGAAATTGTTAATGTCATTTCAAATTTTATATTTTAAACATGGAGCAGTTTGGGAGTTTATGCTTAATAATGCTTTTATGTTGCTTAATTGGTAACTTGTTAACATTTTAATTTAATATCAGTGAAGAAAAAAATCAAAATTAAATGGCTGCTATAAAATGTGATTAGTGATTCAGGTGACAAAAATGAAGTCTCTTGTCTGGGCTTACATGTATCTATCTGCCTGCAGGCCTTCTCCATATCAATAGGCCCCTTCTGCTTTCTGCCAGCCATCTCTTACTGTATGTAAATGGCAAGCAAACAACCTTCTAGCAGTTCTCTTCTATATAGAACAGTGGTTCTCAACCTTTCTAATGCCACAATCCTAATACAGTTCCTCATGTTCTGGTGACCCCAACCATGAAATTATTTTCTTCCTCCTTCCCCTATAAGGATGTATAGAGAGTATTCAATAGGTAATTAATACATGACTGATGACTGAAAAATCATCTGAATAAATAAATCACATTGATTCTCTTTAGAATAACAGTTGTGAGTGTTAAGCTTGGGTTTCAAATTTACTGAGTGTTGTAGTTTTAGTTTTTAAAACTACATTTTATATTTTTCCTGGATGTCTTTCCTTAGTAGTAACAAGTATGTAAATGTTATGAAATTTTCAACACTTTTCTCTAGGCTACTTCTCTGCTACCTTTATTTTTCATGCTATTTTTTTAGCTTATCAGATTCACAATATCTCTTAGCATAATTTATTTTTTATAGGTAGTTTAAGTAAAGTGCATTATTTCAATTTCCCTAAACACAAGCTAAAAATTGTCACAAAGCAAATAAAGAAGTAAAATGCATAAGCATATCATTGTATTATTAAATAATTACCTTCTGGTATCAGAATAACTGTATTATTCTTTTTAAAAAAATATATGTATGTATATTTTTTATTGATTTTAGAGAGAAAGGGAGAGGGAGAGAGAGATAGAAACATCAATGATGAGAGAGAATCATTGATTGGCTGCCTCCTGCATGCCCCCTACTGGGGATCAAACCCACAATCCCGGGCATGTGCCCTTGACTGGAATCGAACCTGGGACCCCTCAGTTCACAGGCTGATGCTCTATCCACTGAGCCAAACCAGCCAGGGCATAACTATTATTCTGATAATACTTCATTTTTCTTGCCTTTGGATTATGTTAAGGTTGTAATAATTTTGAATATAATTTTCTCTCTAGGTTCCAAACTCTTTTCTTTATTTTTACCTTATGATTCTCCAAATTGGTGGGGGATTTGGTCCTGCCCAGTGGTCATTTAAAATTTTCTTTCTCTACTCTTTCATACCAACATGTAAACTGGCTTAAACCTTCCCACCATTAAAACAACTTTGCTTTACTGCATGTCCCCTTCTAGCTAAGCTTTTCCTTCATGGACAAGTTTTTCAAAACAACAGTATATCCTTAAAATGTCCACCTTTCTACAAAAATCTGACTTTTGTCCCCACAGTCTCCCATCCTTTACCTTCTGGAACATCTTCTGGCAGTGACCACTGAAGTGTCCACATCCAGTGCCTCCTTCCACTTTTCATCTTGTGACTTGTGGGCACCTCCTTTCTCCCAGAAAATAAGTCTTCCTTTGAGTATTTTCCTGCTTCCCTTTAAGTTGCCTTTCTGGCTCCTTTTTTTCCAGTACTCCTCCTTTGTCTTTTGGTATGCTTTAGAAATTGGCCCTTGGGCTTTTCTTGTCTCACACTGTGCTTCCTCTGAGCCAGCTCAGCTAAGCTCAAGATTTAAGAGAAAGGCTCTTCTGCCCACCTGCTCTTCTCCATGACACCAGTTTCTTCCAAGGTCAGGCCTACATGATCTCTGGCCCAGAGCTGCAGAGTGATCTGATCATTCCCTTTCTTCTTTTTTTTAAAATATGTTTTATTGATTTTTTACAGAGAAGAAGGGAGAGAGGTAGGAAGTCAGAAACATCGATGAGATGAGAGAGAGACATTGATCAGCCGCCTCCTGCACGCCCCACAGTGGAGATGTGCCCGCAAGCAAGGTACATGCCCCCAACCAGAATGGAACCTGGGACCTTTCAGTCCTCAAGCCGACGCTCTATCCACTGAGCCAAACTGGTCTCGGCTGATCTTTCCCTTTCTTACACTTCCCTGTTAATCCTGTAATTAACACTTTTTTACCAAGAGTGATCTCCTAAAGTGCAACATAATCACGTCTCCTATTGCTTATGATCCTTTAATGATGGCTCATTGTCTAAATATAAAGGTTAAACTTTTGGATGAGCCCTAAAGAATTTCATGGTCTGATCCTTACTGAACTCTCCAGCCTCATAGTTAGTATCCCTCACTGCTCCTATCTTAGGGTCTTACTCATGCGCTCCATAATTTGTCATGCTGCTTTACAACTTCTCATTTTCCTCATAGTGCTTCTTTGGTTTCAATACATCCAACTTATTATTGCCATTATCCATGAAAACTCGTATTTCTAATGACTTGTCTGAAGGACTGCCTACCCAATGAGATTCCCTTGACCTGTTCCAAGATAGAATTGGCCACTTTCTCCTTTGTAGCTTCATAGGACCCTGAACTGTGGTCCCTGTTCTCTCAAAACTTATACTGTAGTCAGGAACACAGGCAAATAAGTAATTTGAGCATTGATTGGTATTCCAATTGGGAGGAATATAGTGCCATTGAGTCTATTAAAAGGATGCTTGACTCTGACTTCCAGAGGATGTGATTGCTGAGAAGAGATTTGGACAATGAGTTGATCTTATCTAGGAAAGGAGAAGTGGTGAAGGTGAATGTTCATACAGGAGAGGTCCTAGAGAGTAGAGTGACAGAAGAGCTAACAAGTCTTTTCTTTCCTGGAGTACAGATTCAGGGTTCATGAGGAAGAGAACATGAGCTGGTTCATATAAGGCCTTTAATGTTGATGAGTTTGGAGCTTATGCTAAATGACCATGGGAAGCCACGTATGTTTGAGCAGAAGAGAAACCTAAGCAGATAACATTGGAGAAGGATCTTTCTAAGTGTACTAATGAGAGAAGATTGGATGGGGCTGATGAAAGGGGGCCACAAAGAAAGGAATTTGGAGGTTATTGAGTAGGTTAGAAAAGAGGATAGTGGCTCTGAGTTGATGACAGCACATCTGGATAGAAATTGATAGATTTTCCCTCTTATGAGGGATAAGGAAATTCTTAAGTGACTGGATATCTGGGAAAGTTACTGTAAGAAAAAAATATAGGATGTTTTGGTTGGACAGTGGGTGGTGCCATTGAACAAGAACAGTCATCACTGAGAGAGTCAAGCTGGCATGGGAAGATGAAGACCTCAGTTTTGTTTGAGGTTCCAGTATGACATGAAAATAGAGAAGGCTAGTAGACAGTCTGAAACCTAAAGATAGTTTTAACTTGTTCATCTTCTTTTACTGAACTGTAACATTTTTAATTAAATTCATTGGGGCAACTCTGGTTAATAAATTATATAGATTTCAGTTGCACAGTTCTGCAGCACATCATGTGTAAGCTGCACTGTGGGTTCATCACCCCCAATCATGTCTTCTTTCATCACCATTTATCTCTCTGTTTCACTGTTCTATCTCCCCAACCCCCTTTCAGTCTAGTAGCCATCATACTGTTGTCTGTGTTTATGATGTTTTTTTTGTTTGCTTTGCTTAACCCCTTCACCTTTGTCACTCAGCCTCCCATCAACCCTACTCTTTGTCACCTGGACTGTATCATTTTTTAACATATCTTAGCCATCTTCAAATTCCTTGTGACTGTAATAATAGTTTGTTTTCAGGAACTATTTGAATGAATGAATAAGTGAATGAAATGGAAATATTGATCTTCTCTCTCTACTCTTCTCCATTAATGGGTTGTGTTTAGAATTTTAGCCAATCAAGATTAGCTTGTTAACCTTTTTAGAATTCTTATTATGAGTACTTTTAATATAGCAGAAGAACTGGAAACAATAATAAATTCAAAATATCAGATAAATATAAGATCCCTTTCCTTCCTCAGAGCTTATAAACACATCTTTCCTGACCTCATGTCAGTAGTGTTATCTGCTTTTTCTTCCCTGAGATTAAGATTGTTTGTGTGCCTTTAATGAAGGTCTTACATTGATACTCAGGCAATATTTTGTGTTACCCATGTTAATGTTCAGATAATGAAAAATGACTGCTGCTTTAAAGTCTAAGTAATTCAGATTTTTTTGCAAGGTACACTTACTTACATAATGAGAAAATGAATCATGCTTTTCAAAGTGGCTCCAATTGAATCCATTTTTCCCCTATATTTATATTCAGTTTGGAACTAATCTGGCATTATCCCTTGATATTATGAAGGAAAAGTAGTAAAAGTGTAAAATAATATTGTCCCCCAAATAACAGAAGTGTTCTTAAATGAATGGAGAATGTCTTGAGAAGCCACAGGCGCACACACACAAACACGGTAAGGTCTTGTTAGACTGTGTTATAATGCTGGCCAAGAAAAATCTTTGGAAGAGAGCCACTGGGAAACAGCAGATGTTGTTTTTGGTTCCTTTGTCATTGAGAGTCAAGGTTAAGACTTGGAGCTAAATAATAGAACTGAGCCTAGGATTTTTCCTACCAGCTAGTAATCCCCAAGGTCATAGGCTCTGTCTTAAAAAATTCTAGAGATCTGAAGTGATTAAGAATTGAACTTTCCTGTGTTTATCATACACCACTAGGGGAGAAATCAAGTGAATCTGAGCACTGATGAGGAATGCTTGGGTCTCAGTCAAGGTAGCTGCAATCAGAGTACAATTCAAGATGCTGGGATAGGAGAACACTGATTTCTACAAAAAGACAAGTAGACACCAAAAAAATAAAAGCCACTCTTGATCTTTATTTCAACTTTGCGTTGCAAATTAAGCCTCTAAAAAGCATCCTTGATTGAGATGAACTATGCATACTTTTAAGTTACATTTTACTTAACTCTGTCTCTCCAGTATAAGTATATCCTGGTTGTAACTATGCACATGGAAATCTGTTTGGCTGAAACTACTGAAATAGTTTTGTAAGATATTATCTTTTTAAAAAAATATATTTTATTGAATTTTTACAGAGAGGAAGAAAGAATTAGAAACATTGATGAGAGAGAAACATCAATTAGCTGCCTCCTGCACACCCCCCACTGGGGATGTGCCTGCAACCAAGGTACATGCCCTTGACGGAATCAAACCCTTGAGTCCACAGGCCGACGCTCTATCCACTGAGCCAAACTAATTAGGTATAAGACATTATCTTAAAGTACTGAAGGGTTTTGATGATTTTCTTATAGAGTTGTTCCGGTATCCAGTAATGAAGTGATAGAATTTAACTATTTCTATGTAAAAGTTTTTTGACATACTTAACCTTCAGTTTATAATATCTATGCTTACAACTCTCAACTTCTCATACTCTTACCATATTTTCTTTCTGAGCTTTATTCTGAATCTCAAATTACATTTGTGACATTAAAAACACTCTGATGTCATCATGGTGATAGCTTAAATTCTGCAGATCTCAAACTGAACTCATGATTTGTCCCTCAAGTTGGATCGGTTCCTGTGTTTCCTGTCTCAGTCCCTGCCCTTACCACCACTGAGATCACACTCAGATGCAGCCCTGGCTAGGAATGTATCCTGGCCACTGGCCTCTCCTTCATTTCATATTCATCAACAAGCCCTCTTGATTTTTTTTCTTTAGTCTGTCTAGAATATATCTCCCTTTCTCCAATTCCCTGGAGATCACTCTAGTCTAGTGATTATGAACTAGGGGAGATTTTTTCCCCCCCAAGTGGACATTTAATAAAGCCTGGAGACATTTTTGGTTGTCATTACTTGGGAATTGCTACTGGAATCCAGGGGGTAGAAACCAGAGGTTCTGATAAACAGCCTACTATGCACAAGAAAGCCCCCAAAACAAAGGATTATCTAGTCCAAAATGTCAGTCATACTGAGGTTGAGAACTTTTGCTCTAGTCCAAGCTAGCACCTTCTCCCTTCTGGATTATCAGAGTAGCCTCTGATGGGTCTTCCTTTACCTAGTCCTTAAGCAGTGCAAATTCAACTCCAGCATCCTTAAATGGCTTGTCACATCAGTTAGGATAAAGACAACACTTCCCAGGATGGTCTGGAAGGCCCTGCAGGGTCTTGCTAGTGGTCAGCTCTGCAGCATCCGTTCTGTGGCTCCCAGCTTGCTTCCTGTTCTCTGGTTGAATTGGCTTAATTCTCATCTCTGCATGTGCTTTCCTCTTCCTGCCTATGGCTTTTGTACACACTCCCCTCTGCCTAGAACATTCCCCCTACTTCTGTCATCTTAATTCCTCTTGCTGCGTCTTCAGTTTGTAATTTGGACACCATTGAATTGAGTAGCACTTTTTGAGCCCTATTTTAGATTAATCTTCTAATACAAATTCCCAGAGGCCTGAACTTATTTTTCTTCAATTAAATTCTTTTATTAAAAACTAGTAGCCCTATGCATGAATCCATGCATGCACCAGTAGCTCTCTGCAAGACCTGGCCACTCTGTGCCTGCTGCTCAGAGGCTCATTTGCACCCCTGCCTGGCCAGAGGCACATCCTCAGCTGGGCATGGATGCTTGCCTCGTTGCTGGGGCAATGGCGCTAGCGTTCCTCCCCCCGCCCACCCCCCCCAACTCCCCAGAGGCCCTCTGTGGCCAGGGTGGAACACTTGCCTTGTCACCATGGAGACAAAGCAAGCATTCTTCCAAGCCACTCATGCTGCCCACTTTCACCTTCCAACCCTTGGGACTGGGGGACTCTGGTAGGGCTGAGAAGACTGAGCACAACCATCTTGTGGCTATGGGCACCACCATCTTTGTGATGGAGTGGTGATTAATTTGCATATTTCCCTTTTATTAATTAAATTTGTTATTGTTGACATAATTAGAGATGCCCCCTATCTTCTACCCTTGGGCACCCTACCCTCAGCCCCCACCATCCTCCCTGGATTTCACCCCATTATTGTTTGTGTTCATGGGCTATGTCTCTATACGAATCTGTCTTTGGTTAATCTCTACCAGTCCCCCCTCAATCTCTCCTCTCTGAGACCTGTTGGCCTGTTCAATGTATCCATGCCTCTGATCCCATTTATTTCATCAGTTTATTTTGTTCATTAAATTACACATATAAATGAGATAATGTGATATTTGTCATTCTCTGACTGACTTATTTTGCTTAGGATAATAAACTCCAGATCCATGTATGCTGTTGCAAAGGGTAAGATTTTCTTCTTTTTTGCAGCTAATTAGTGTTCCATTGTGTAAATGTGGCATAGCTTTTTTATCCACTCATTTCTTAATGGGTACTTAGGCTGCTTCCAGATCTTAGCTGCTATGAACATAGAGCTGTATATATTATTTCTTGTGTTTCAGAATTCTTTGGATATATGTCCAGAAGTTGCATTGTTTGGCTTTTTATATCATTTCAGTTTATTCTAAATTTTTTTTCTTTTTTTTAAAATGGGTATATTTAAAAGAATACTATCTAATAAAGGAATAATATGCAAATTGGCCATACCTCCGCTATACCCACAAGCCACATCCACCAGCCAATCAGGAGCCAGTATGCAAATTAACCCAACCAAGATGGCTATGGCCACAGAGGGAGTAGGAGGGAGGCTTGGGTTGCTTTGGTGATAGAGGAAGCCAAGCTTTCCACACACCCTGGCCAGCACAGGCCTCTGCTTAAGGCTACAAAGTTTCAATTATAGAAGGTAAATAAATCTAAACAGAAATGGCTGCTGCCACAGAATGAGCAGAAGACTTAGCTTAGCTTTCAAGCTACAAAGTTTCAATTGTAGAAGATAAATAAATCCCAGATACCAGGGCCTCCGCTTGGTTTGCCAGGGGTATGTCACCAGGCCTCTATCCTGTCTAATAAAAGAGTAATATGCAAATTAATCATCACTCCAAACACAAGATACCTGCCCCCATCTGGACACAAGATGGTCATCACAAGATGGCCAGCAGGGGACAGCAGTTGGGAAGGACCAGGACTGCAGGGAGGGCGGTTGGGGTGATCAAGCCTGCAAGGGAGAGGAGTTAGGGGGTGACTGGACCTGCAGGAAAGGGCAGTTGCAGGGGACACAGGCATACAGGGGAGAGCAGTTGGAGGAGAACAGGCCTGAAGGGGAGGGCAGTTAGGGGTGACCAGGCTTGCAGTGGAGGGCAGTTAGGCATCAATCAGGCTAGCAGGGGAGTTGTTACAGGTGATCAGGCTGGCAGGCAGAATCAGGGCAATTATGAAGGCAAGCAGGCAAGCAATTGGGAGCCAGCAGTCCTGGATTGTGAGAGGGGACCCATATTGGAGAGGGTGCAGGTGGGGTGAAGGACATCCTTCTTCCCATGCACGAATTTTGTGTACCGGGCCTCTAGTAATAGATAATCTTAAACATATATGCTAAGCTCCCTTTTAGGTGCTCTGTTTGTATTTTTCTTTAAACATCATAATTATATATGCTGGATCCTACTTTACTAGTGTATTGTTACCTTATTTAGCAAAGAGTCTAAAATCTCTGAAATTAGAATGTGTGCTATTATCAAAGGCATCTTAAATTTGGCAGAAGCCGGTATTAATCCCATTTTACAAATGAGGAAGCTGAGGCACAGAAAGTTTCATTCATGGACCCAAGTTACATAACTAATAAGTGATGGTGTCAGGATTCCAACCCAGGCAGTCTGAAACCAGGGGCTATATCAGCTTCAATTCAGTGCCTCCTGCCTCCTCATGTTGCTATGAGGATGACAGAGACAATACATGTTAAGCATTTTGCTCATGGACATGTATTAAGCACTGAATAAATGTCAGTTATGGTTATTATTAGTATGTTTATTATTTATCTTATTGTGTATGTCTTAATGCTCTCTTTTCCACACGAAGGAGGGTTTTAGGAGGGCAAGGCCTCTGTCTCTTCTGTTTCCTACTGTGTCTGTTTTTCTTAGCACTGAGCCAGGCAATAAGTGTTTTTTAAATGAATAAATGAATGCTTGAATGAAGAGAGGGACTATTAAGGAGAATTGGAGTCCTAGCATTTGAAGGCACAAATGTTCATCTTGAGTGATTGGTTTTGTGCCTCTCTTATGGCACTTTTCCCATTCTGTGTTGTAACATTCATTTGTGTAATTGTCTTTTATCTCCTCACCAGATTATAAACTCTATACACACATGACACTGCCTCTCTATACCAATGGAGTTTCCTGTGTAGAAGACCCTCAGTACATGTTGGGCTGACTGGCTTCTGACCTGCCCTTGCCCCCAGCTTTGTCCAGTACTCAGCACTGTCATGCAGGAATATTATCTCTTGGCATTTTGTTAAAACTTGTTGCCATTGATATGCTATCATTTCCAAATTATCTTTAGGAGGATGTCCACAGAATATTCTTGCTATAAGAATATTTATAGATTTACTATAAGTTATGACAGAAACAGTCATAATTCTCTATTGAAAAGTAGAGCTAGAAAGAGATATTTGGGGATACTTTTCCTCTTTTTGTTTCTAGTTTCTTCTGTGTTTAAGGAATAACGTGATAATTTTTCAGAGAGTTTCAAAGGAATAATTCCTCAACAGCATTTATATACTTTAAAAAACATGTACTTATCAGCAGAAATCATAAAATATGATCATTGGCCTTAAAATGAAAGAAGAAACAGGATTCTAAGCGTTGGAGGCTGTTTATCTGAATTACTTACTGTGTTGTAGAACAGTGAATTTATTGCCTTTCCAATTGGCTACATTTATTGGAAGGCTAAAGAATGAATCTTTTTATGCCAAGGAGAGTGTTAGGTCCTGGGCCTAAACAATTTACCTGGCTTCTTCCTTCTGGATCTGGTTTCATGTCTTTGGCAGCTGAATACAAAGGATATTGTGTTCTGCCCTGTCCATGCCAGAAGTTCACAGAAAAGAGCATTTTTGGCAGAATGTGCTTGTTTTAAGGACAAAGGTATTTTGCATTTCACACTTTAATTTTCAGGGACTTGTTTGTACACTATAGGTGAGAGGATCACAAAATCACACATTGTGTACCAAGCACTTGGGGATATTGCACACGTGTCACCTTGATTGGCTGCTCAGAACGTTCCACGGTGGCCTTTGTTCCCGGGACTATACATTGAGCAAGGCCCAGGAGGGAGCACTCAGTGGAATGGAAATTAATTTTCATTGTGTAGCTTCAGAATTTAAATACCTTAGAACACAGAAGAGAGGACATTTTACTAAGTGCAATGACTTTTCTGATCACTAACATAATCTCTTATTTCAGGCAACTGTGCTTAAAGGTTTATAGTTCTAGGGGAAAAGAAGGTATGAGGAGTGTCTGTGGACACAAGGTAGCAATCTCTGCATTATATTTTTATATATATTGCGTTTTAATTACTTTGTTGGAAAGCATCTAGTGCCTTCTTTATAGCAAGATCTTGTAGTATATGGTTATTTTTAAACATATTGAAATACATCCAACCTTTGAAACATCTATATTAATTACTTTGTAAATCTAAATATTTTTTAAAATATATTTTATTAATTTTTTACAGAGAGGAAGGGAGAAGGATAGAGAGTTAGAAACATCAATGAGAGACATCGATCAGCTGCCTTCTACATGCCCCCTACTGGGGATGTGCCCGCAACCAGGATACATGCCCTTGACCAGAATTGAACTTGGGATCTTCCAGTCCACAGGCTGACTCTCTATCCACTGAGCCAAACTGGTTTCGGCTAGATCTAAATATGTGAAGGAGTGTTTCAAAGAAATATCATTCAAAAAATATTAAAATTAATTTGTAGAATTTTGTTACAATACAAAAATAAGCAAAGAACAATATAGTGGAAATTTTTTATTATATACACATACAAGTGCATTCATGAACTTATATTATTTTCTTCATTGTCAAATAACCAAATAAAAAGATTTTATTCTCACAAATGAAGATGAAGGTTTTCCTTCATTTGAGCTGGCAGTGTACAACTCTGGATTGATTTTAAAAATGTGCAGCTTCTTTTACCTTGCAGTTCCACTTCTATTGACAGATTCCTACAAATATATAAAAAATGTGTAGAAATGTTTTTTTCTGTATTTTTTAAAATTTTACTTTTTAATAACAGTTTATATTCAACATTGTTTTGTATTAGTTTCAGGTGTACAGCATAGTTGAGACAATCATACACTTTACAAAGTTTTCTGCCTGATATTTTCAGTACTCTCCTGACACCATACATAGTTATAATACTAGAGGCCTGGTGCATGGATTCATGTACCAGTGGGATGCCCCAGCCTGGTCTATGCCCTCTCACAATATGGTACCCTTTAGGGGGTATCAGAGAGCCAAGTTCAGACTGATTCTCACAGGCCAGGCTGAGGGACCCCACCGGTGCAGAAGTCCATGCACCAGGCCTCTTGTATGCATATAAAATCTTTGGTTAATCTCTTTCTGCCCTCCTCTCTCCCAACTTTCCTCTGAGATTCATCAGTCTGTTCCATGTTTCCATGCCTGTGCGTTGAGCATCTGCCTCCTGGTAGTCAGTGCGTGTCATAGCTACTGGTTGAATGGTCGAATGGTCAAAAGGTCACTTAGGCTTTTATATGTATAGATTACTGACTATATTCCCTATGCTGTACTTTATATCCCATTGACCATTTTGTAGCTACCAGTTTGTAATTCCTAATCCTTTCATCTTTGTTTTAATATCAAATTGAAAACAATTATTTTTCTATGAACAACTGGATAAATAAATTATTACATTCATCCAATGAAATGTGGAGTAATGTTTAAGCTGATTGGGGTAGACCTATATGAGCTGAAGACTCAAGACATGTATTTGCAAGTATCAAAAATTTTATTCATGTACATAAGATGAGGTTTACACATATATGATCTTAGTGTATACATCTCTTGTAGAAAAATAACTAAAAAAGAACTCATAATAATTGCTTGTGGGAACTGAAAGACTTAGTGGCTGAGGGACTTCAATTTTTGCTTTTTCATTTATATTTCTTACATTTTTGTGTGATTGACATATAATATTATATTAGTTCCAAGTGTCTAATAACACAGTGATTTGATATTTATATACATTGTACAGTGATCACCACTGTTTATATTTTTTAACAATTCATAAAATAGTCATAATTTTCAAGTGAAATATTCTGAATTGAATCCTTCTTTGGTTGGTTGTTTCTCAGATTGGATGTCATTTAAATAATTAGTAATGGAAAGATGAAAATGTAAAGAAAATAGAATGTATATTTTAATTTTGCTTGCAGCTGAATGACACATGTGTGGGACTATGTGTGACTCCAGCATGGGAAGTGCTGTAGCCCTTGCAATTAGTTTTAGGATGTAGCTGGCACACCCCCTCCCAAAATGGTATTTGTGGTACTCTCCTTTGGAGCCTTTTATTAGTCTGAAGAGGGGTGCTCTGTTGTCAGGGCCAAATTATAGCTTGGATAATTACTTTTGTTCCACTTCCCTCTCCTCTCTTTTAAATAGATAGTCATCCTTTTTTTGTGATAATAATAAAGGATGCTTAGGGATTTCCCCTCCAAATTCGTTGCTGCTTTTCCATAATTCGCACAATGTATTAATAATGGGAAGTTTTTTTATCCCTCATTTTGTAAAGGATCAAAATGAAGTCTAGTGAAAGCAAATGACTCTTTTTAAAGACAATGGCTGAATTAAGACACAAAGATGAACGCTCTCAAATATGTGCATTCTACTGTATCTGAAGAGAGATGCTGCCTTTGATCCCAAAGTGAGATCTATCTGAGGAAATACTTTAAAAAAACATGTACTTATCAGCAGAAATCATAACATGTGATCCTTGGTTGAAAAAAAAAAGTGCTGGGAAGAAATTTCAAAATATAATATGTTTTTGTACTTTGTGACCCAACAAATGTGTTGAGGAACATGTAGCCATTTTTGCTATATAATTTAAGGTAGAGTGGGCATAGATAATGGTAATTAAGTGGGTAGTATAACAGTACAGATAGAGAGTCCGAATTCTTAGGGGTCAGTACTGTATTCAGCATCATCTGTCATGCTTACACTGCACTTGGAAAACGGCTTTCACTTACATGGGTTTTGGGATCAGCAGCACTAGATGCACAGCAGAAAATAGCTGGATCGTGCTTTAACCTGAAAGATTCCAAAATGCCTATCAGACCCTTGGCTCGCTCTAGTTCTCAGAAATACTATGTGAAATGGGGATCATAAAGCAGAATTTGGCTCCAAAATGCTTAAATTAAAATTATCCTTAGGAAGGCTTCAATTAACTCCTCAGCAAAACTACCAATATTCTCAATTTCTGTAGTTAGAGATGCTTATCAGAGTGGCAGATGGCCACACAATGTAACCATGTTATTTCATTTCCAAATTTATGTAAACTGAACTCATAAATTTTTAAAAAATAAGACTTCTTAAATCCCAGATCCAGATGAGGTTTGTGGGTTTGTGTGTTTTTTCTTTCTTTCTTCCTTCCTTCCTTCCTTCCTTCCTTCCTTCCTTCCTTCCTTCCTTCCTTCCTTCCTTCCTTCCTTCCCTTCTTCTCTTCCT
>JAAGEH010000208.1:12271026-12300668 GCA_011751065.1 Lasiurus cinereus
TCCCCTCGTCTTCCAGATGTGGACCGAGCTGCTTAATCATGAGCACTCTGTAGACAGATCAATGTGGGCCTAAACCCGGGGTCTGCACGTAACTAGCTGGGAGACTTTAGGCAAATAATGTGACTGCTTGAAACCTCTCTGGCCCCATCTGTAGATATATAAGCATATGGTTGTTTAAAGATTTAGCGAGAGAAACCATATGAAGCAGTTAATTACTACAGCACTAGGAATACAGTGAGTGCTTAATTATTAGTTATTTTTTATGAAATTCATTCTTTTAAATTGACCACTGGGAAATAGAAGGCATGAACTATAATTTTTTTTTTAAGTTTTGTGAATATGTTTAAAAGTGTCAGTGTCATGATAGGGAAGCAGTCTCTTGAACTGGATAGCCTTTATCTGTGGTGTGAGTTCAAATATTGAACAGGTGATATAGCCCAGGTACTGTCACTTCTGAGTGGATGCTGGCAGGGGGAGGTTGCAATGTGTGGGTTGAACAGCCGTCTGGCCTTTGGAAGCCCTCCTTGTGGAGTAGAGGGCGATGCCGGCATCGCCATGACAGAGTCTTGTTATTAGATGTCTGATTAGAAAATGACATCCTACCTGGTTCTTTTGTAGTCAGTTCCGAGGTAGGCAAACTCGTGTTTTTGTTTTAACCCTTTGGTGAAATTCTTGGAATGAAAAAAAAATTAGAACTAATGGGAATCTTACACATACCTACTATATGCTCTTCTCCATCTTTCAAAGTGGAAACCCAAGGCTCAGTGCACACAGGTACGCCTGAGGCTCAGACTGGTGCCCTCTGCACCCAGGATCAGCACCTCTCCGTGTTCTGATGAGTATGGGATCCCGATGGGGCCTGGGTTTTTCCTTGATTATTCAGATTTTTGCCAAGGCTCAGGCCACTGTTTTTTTTCTGAACCAAATCAGTCATTATAGAATGGACATATGGGGAATGTAGCAAAGGGGAGGAGGGTAGGTATATCCACTTTACAAAAGAGTTGAGAGGTTGTAATTGATGGAAAACAAACTACAGTAGTTGCTGGTGGTTTTTTTGTTTGTTTGTTTGTTTTTGTTTTGTTTTTTGGTAATTTCCTTTTGACACTCCCACAACCCCCAAGAAGATAAGAGTACAAAAATCATTCTGATTAGTTGACATTTCCAACTGGGTCCTAGAAAGTTTTACACTGACAGGGAAGTTGCATTCATTCCTCTGCACTTCTTACTGGTGACTATACTGAGGAAGCTCACACAGCTGTATCACAGGCAGGTGTTGCCTCAAATGAAATATCATCTAGTATTCTCTGTGGCTTAACTTTCACCTTACTTTACATGCCAACTGTACAGAGGGCAGGAAACAAATGACTTCTCTAATAGCTATATCTTTTAAAAACGTATATTACGTTTTGGCAAGTTGCTAGTACTTCCTTTCCGGTTAGAGTTTTCTCCCTTGCCATCTCTTTCATATACTGTAAAAGGTCTCACTTTGTTTTGACCCTTTATATTTTTATCCAATTTAAGATTTACTGAAAATCACTTTCTTTATGCATTTGAAATATTTCAGTTTTTTTTAAGATTTACATTCTGTTTTTTACTATAAATTAGTTTGAGATGCCATATATGCTAAGCTACTGTGCAAAGTAAAAGCAACATTGTCAAGGATGCTTATTGAGCATCCACTCTGGGAAATCCCAGCATCACAGTGAGCTTAGAAAGGAGGTACACTCTCAGGATATCAAACAAAGGCCCAAAGGGCAGCAACCAAACAAATATCTATACTTTTTAAAAATATGTATTTTATTGATTTTTTTTTTACAGAGAGGAAGGGAGAGGGATAGAGAGTCAGAATCATCGATGAGA
Organism: Lasiurus cinereus; assembly: GCA_011751065.1. NCBI lineage: Eukaryota > Metazoa > Chordata > Mammalia > Chiroptera > Vespertilionidae > Lasiurus > Lasiurus cinereus. Next base: position 12,272,887 of record JAAGEH010000208.1, read on the forward strand.
GAGAAACATCGATCAGCTGCCTCCTACACACCCCCTACTGGGGTTGTGTCTACAACCAAAGTACATGCCCTTGACCAGAATCAAAATCCTTCAGTTCATAGCAGACACTCTATCCACTGAACTAAACTGTTTAGGGCAATATCTATACTTTTTGAAAATAATTTAGCTTAATAGATATACAGGCTGGAGGCTGGAGATAAGGATCCCCATCATGGCAAATGACATAGAGGAAGCAATTACAGCCCAGGCACTTTACATTTGTACCCCAAAAGTCTTTATTTAATGGCAAGATAATGCTTTTCTTATTTTAAGACTTTATTACAACCTCTGTTCCTCTAAGCTTTTGCTAGCTATAGCAAAGTTGCTAGGACATCTCTTGACATAAATAGGGTTTTCAAATTTGTTTTCAAATATTAGTGTTTTAAAAGCACACACATTGCCTTTGTATCACAGTAAGAAAGATGATCAGCATGAGCATTTTGTTCATTTAGCTATGGAGTAGATGCAAGACTCTGAGTTTTATACTTACAGTATTTGGTCATCTTTTTTTTTTTGTTTCATTTCTTTTGATACCACATCAATTTCTTATCTCTTCATTTTGCAGTAATAGAAGACTTAACAGTTGCAAGATTACATATTTATATCAGGGCTCAGACTGTGAATTCATTCTTTTCTAGGGAAGCAGAAAGATCATGTAAAAATGGTGACCACATGTTGACAGAATGCATGATTTAACAAAACCAAAGGCAATCATTTCAAGGAAAAATGTTTTATTTTCTGCCAGCAGAGTATAATGGAGAGAAATTGGCTGGTATTATTTTTAAAAATTGCCTAAATCACTGTAGTTAGTGTAAAATTGTCTCTGGAACTATTTCCTGTAAGTTAACCAGACATATGATTGTATCCTTTCTATTTTGAATACTGAAGCTCACATTTCAACTGTCTTGCATGGAGCCTATCAGATATAATAGCTTTTTGTAAAGGTGCTTCCCTTTCTCTTTTAGTTTTTCCCATTTTAAGCTTCTACCTTCATTCACATCAAACTTAGAATACTTGTAGTTTGGAGTTTTCTGAAACTTTAAGCTACATATTATTCACTAAATATCAAGACTGTAATCTACTCTAAACACGCTACTCCAGCCTGCAAAAGTTCAAGTAAAATTAATGTAAACATTGTTTATGCTATTTACCATTCTCTGCACATTTCTATTGAAAGAAGATTTCATTTTTATTTAACATGTGGTTTATAGGGCTTGCTGATTTTTGTTTGTTTGTTTTTCTTAGTACTTAATGTAATTTCAGACATCACACATTGGGACTGAATTATGTTGTTTGTAGGTATAGTAAGTGTTATTAATAGCAAATCAGATTTATGTGTCAGTTAAAGAATAATGCAGTCTGATATGATTCCAGTAATCACATGCCTCTGAGCAAGTCCAAAGGCATGGGTCACTTGCAATGTTGGTAATCATATAACTTCTTCAGCCTGTACTGCTTTTATTGGTGTTGAAGATGATATGATGGTTGCTGTTAGGTCTATTACAAAATGGATCAGACCATGGGATCAGAACCTATATTTTGGAAATATTGTGGAATAAGATATGCGAACAGATTAGAAAATGGTAGAAAGGTGACTTACCTTGGGGAGAGATAGGAGTATTACATTTGTGTCTATACAGTGCCAAATTTACTGGTGCTCATCAGATATAGATTACTGATTGATTTGGATTTAGCCTGATGCTTGACAGCCACCAACATGTTGATTGCTTAATCCAGATGGTTGACATTCTGTAGGAATGTCTCAGGGCATTATACTATACATAGAGTGTAAATAGGCAGACTTTAAAGACTCAAATTTTCCTATTAGTTGAACCTCTCCCACCCAGTTAAAAAAAAGGCTTAATTTATGTTTGAAATAGAGCTATAACGCTTACATGAACTGTGTTCATCTTTCAGTTTAGACAGCTGATATTCATTATCATTTAACTCCAGGGTAACTGCTCTGTGCTCTGCTTTGTCAGTTCTGGAAAAGACCCAGGACTTCCTTTGGAAAAGTGAAGATGAGTGTTTCATTGTCATGAATCAGCAGTTTTAGTTAAGCCAGTTTTCATTGTTCATGAGGTTTGTAACTAATCAACTTCACTGAATCCTATGTGAGAGTCAGGTTGCATATTTGCTTGATTGAAGCCTTTGAGACTGTGTTAGATGCCAACAGGCAGAGCAGTGGGAGTGCAGAGGAGACACCAAATTAAAGCTGTAGGTAAACTGGGCAATACCATTAATATACATCAGGAATATTCCCCAGTAGTTCACTAATGTTACATGACAAAAACAAGTGAAAATAAAATCTTTAAGGAAAAACATGTTCTAGAGAAAAATCCCTTTGATTTTCGCCTGAGAACACTACTGCCAGAGAAATTAAATATACTAGTATTGTTTGGAATCATACAGCTGTTAGTAGCAGAGGTTAGCCCAGCACTCAGGTCTCACAACTTACTGATCAGTATTTAATTGCAATGATAACTGTGACTTTTCAATAATATTTTTCTTATATTGAACAGTTTCCTTATGTATATGCCCAATTAACTCTATTTATTTTCCAGATGACCTGTCAGTTGCTTTAGTCTGGACCTGCAGACAAATCACACATTATACAATCATATATTGGTTCCATCTTGGACCTATCACCGACAGCATGGAGTACTAAGATGGACCTGTCTTTGATGGCTCAGTTAGCCTCCTCCTGCCTAGAATACAATTATTCTGAGCACATAGAGGAAGGAAACTCTACTTTTCAACAGGATATCCCTCTGTCTTGGGAGTAGTAGAATTTCCTTGGCACTGACATGTTTCCACATTACCTCCACTCCTTGTGAGCATCTGTTAAATCGATGCTTTGAAAGTGGATCTTCAGGGAATATGAGACTCTCACCCAAATCTGTCCTCATCAAATGAGGACAAACAATGTTGAGATCTTGTGAAAGTTGAGCATATTGACATGGAGTGAAGTGGTATTATCTTTCCTATTCTTTCCTTACTTACACAAATTGTTAAGGAATTTATCAAGCTCATGTGTAATGAACAGTATAAAAGACCTAAACTTGATTTTGCACGTTAAGATCCAGATCTTTGAGATATGTTTTTCAAATTGCCATATATCTCACAAGTTGTATAGAACTTTGTAAATCTATAGTAGTTCTTTGGCTTTATTTTATTTTCCTTCCTTGTCATCATGATCCAAATACAAGTATTGATAGCCATGCATTATGACTAATTAAAAAAAAGTCCCAAAACGGCTTCTAAATGAAAGCTGTAATTTTGTATTGGATTTTTGGTGACAAGAGCAAATCACTTGCTCTTTGCCCTATAGATTTTATAATGTCATGAGAGTCTATCAATAAAATTAAGGCCTACATGTCTTACTGTATAATATACAGTGGGCAGTAGGGGGTTATGAAAGATTATAGCATGTCTGCCATGTGTGTGCGTGTGTGTGTGTGTGTGTGTGTGTGTGTGTGTGTGTATTTCCTTTTTCAGTTTAGATTTTCTGTACAATCAGTCCTGGAAGCTGCAGATGAAGAACAATGGCTGACTCTTACATAGGAATGTTTCTCTTTCTTCTACCTGCTGTGAGTGAAATTGACTGGAATTGTGTCATTCTGATAAATTTCATAAAGTAGCAGACTCTGCACAAGGAAATCATGGCTGTCCCTTCTACCTGAGCATCAGCCTTTGTCCAAGAGGGATAGGTACTGCCAGAGAATAGGAGCCTATATTAGAAGGAAGTGAGAAGGCCACCTATGCCCTGGTAAGGAAAGCAGATACACCTACACACACACACACACACACACACACACACACACACACACACACACACTCAGTTATTTATTTAAAAATAAATAAGGCAAAAAAAAATACAAAACAAAACCCACAATGCTAGACATCAGAGATTCAGCTATAGGAAAACAGGGACTCCAAAAATTGTATTAAATTTCATAAGGCCTCTCTAGATAGCTGTCTTAGTCATTTTGAAATGTACAGAGAGTTCGTATCTTAATTTGAATCCTTTCTCTGTGCTCTCCTACTATGTTCTCTTTGGAACACTGCCTCAGTTCCCTTTTTTTTTTGGTACTTTTGGTTACAGATAAACACATAGATACAACAAATCTATAATAATAAAAGCATAATATGCTAATTAGACCAGATATCCTTCAGATGACCTTCTAGAAGAAGCCAGAGCTGTGAGGGACACCCAGACCCTCGGTTCTTGCCAGTGGCCGGAGGCAAGCCCATGCAGGCAGCTGGGGGAAGGAAAGCCTATTCTTGCACTAATTTTGTGCATCAGGCCTCTAGTAAATATAATAACTTTGTGAAGATCTAGGATTTCCCCTTAGAAATGTTTCCCATCCCCCGTTGTGATGTCTCTACCTGACATGTGGGAAGGATTTATGGTGACTTGGGGTTCTGAAATATGCCAGGGTTTGATTAACAAAGAGGCTCGACAGACTTGTTATTTTTTCTTTCTCCTCCTTCACTCATTTTTACTTAGTTTGATGCTTACTGTAGCAGTACCTCCAGTCTGTAGAAAGGGAGCAAGACTGTGTTTTGAAAATTTAAATGATCAGAAAAGAATTTATGAGTGTACAGATTTGGCAGTGAGGGGGAAGTATCTGTATTTCTTTCATTTCCCTTTTCTATCCCTTATTCATTTTAATATCATCCCAGGGACTGATTTACTGGGTAAATTTAATTTCCCTACCACTATTACTGGCTGTGTTGTTTACTATTTTTAATCATGACATTTAAGGACATTCAGATCACCATCACCATAATCATCTTTCAACAAACACTTATTGAGTACATACTATATATACTCTCTCAACATTATCATTGAACTAAAACAGCAGTCTTTTTTAGTATGTACTTTTAAGAAATTGTTAATATAATAACTGATTTGTGAGGAACTGGACTCTGATGACTCATTGTGAAAAGGGTTATTTTAATTTTTAACTAGTTTTTATATACATAATGCCACCTTGGTGAACTGATTGAACATTCACATTTGATTATGTGATTGAAACTATGTGGCTTAAACGTGGAACATGAAATCTATGCACAAAAAGGCATATGAGTATTTTTAATTTTCTGAGCTACTTTAAATGATTGATTTAATCCTATGGAATAGTAATTTCATCTAATTTTTTCTAATGACTTATAGAAAATTTATAAAGTAGAGTAAGGTAAAACAGAAATTCTACTCAGAGCAAATCACTGTTAATAAATATAGTTTATTTTCTTCCTCTTCAAACTTTCCTCATTGCCCTCTGTTTTATGCCTCTTCCCCATTTCTTCAGTGTCACCTGACTCCTGCATATCTCATACCTGTGTACTCCACAATTAAATCTTACTCTCAAGAAAAGCAATTATTGGCATTAAGCCACAGATTACTAACTGCCGCAGGCAAAATGAGATCATCAAGAGGTTGCAAAGTGTTTGATTTAAAAAATGAGAAGCTATTATTAAAAAAAAAAATCTGGAGATTTTTACATTTAAAAAATCTAGATATCTAGACCTGTCACCTTTTGGTCCACGTTTCCATCTAGTAACAAATGTTTTTTTTTCCTGAATAATTAATGCCCCCTGTTGTTTGGGCATGTGCTCTCCAACTCTCTACTCACTGTTACCTGCTATAGGCCCCACTACTCCCTGTTATCTACTCAACAATGAGATTCAGTTGCCATTTATTATCAGACTTGCATTGGTGTCTTTCACCTACTCTTTAGTCATTTGTACAATGGTGTTGGATCCTACATATATTTGAGTTTGTGACCCTTAAATTCACTCACATTGGACTAACAACCATTCATAAAACGTAAAAAAAACTCATAAGAATTAAAAAAATACATTTTATTGACTTTTCACAGAAAGGAAGGGAGAGAGATAGAGAGTTAGAAACATCGATGAGAGAGAAACACCGATCAGCTGCCTCCTGTACACCCACCCCTGGGGATGTACCCACAACCAAGGTACATGCCCTTGACCAGAATTGAACCTGGGACCCCTCAGTCCACAGGCTGATGCTCTATCCACTGAGTCAGACCGGTTTCGGCAACTCATCAGAATTTTATGAGAAGAGGTACGACTAAATCAAATTTACTATTTTGTTAGAAAAAATTCTGTAGAAGAAAATGAGGGAATAAAAATGAGAGAAGAAAACAAGGCATTTTTAGAACAATCCTGACACATTTAGTAAAATACAAATTTCATCTAATGTTAGAAGTGTTCAAATACCTCCTCTGAGAATTTTGGATGTGTTGAGTTAATTGGAAAAGTCTTAGCTCCAGAAAGCCACATATATAATTCAGTTCCTTAAGACAGTGATGTGTTTATGTGAGTGTGAGTGTGAGGTGCGTGTGTGTTTGTGTGTGTGTGTGTGTCTGTGTTTGATATGTGATTCAAGTCCTCAACCATGGGAACAGGAGAACATGGCAAAGTTTCCACATTGCTCTTGGTGACTCATTGATGTCTACACTATCTTTTTATGCTGTTGGGGAATACTGCAGTTTTCAGAAGTGAAACTAATGATAACTAGTGGGGTTTTTTTTGTTGTTGTTGGCTGATAACTCAAAAGGAGTCCTCCTGAGATGACCCTCTGAGATAAATATTTCTTCCCAAACAAAATAAAATGAAATTCAGAGAGAAGACTACAGGTGGACTTAAGACAGGAGGGCTCCTGTGAAGTACCTGTGGGGAGATAAAAGGCAACAGGATATCCATTTTGTTCAAGGTCCATACTTAGCTGACAGGTCAGGGAAGACGTGTTCAACCTTATGGTATTCATTTTTTTATTTTTCAACAAATTATTTTATGGCTACAGTTTCAGACACTAAAGTTATTTATCGAGGCTTTGTGATAGCAGCCACTTGAGAAAATTGCTGGCTTCCATTGCTCCATTTCAATTAAGCAATTCCTTTTACATCAGCTTACAAATCATCATGTGCTTTCTTATATCAGAGAACTCTTTATCAACAGTTTGGACTCAAGTTACTATTAAAGTTATGATAAGTATTTGTTCAAAATCAGGAATTTCAGTTACTAAGACAGTGGGTCTTTTTAGTTTTATATATACTTATATAAAACTTACATCATGAGACAACCTGTTGTTTTTTTATTGACAACTTACAAACTTATAAAATAAATAAGATGCACCTAATTGCCCAATTTTTATTTTAAAATAAAATAAACTTTTATTCTAAAATTTATTTGGTTAACATTGGTTAATAAATCATATGGGTTTCAGGTATACATTTTTATGATATGTGATCTGTATATTGCATTGCATGCCCACCACCCATAGTATTTTTATAATTGATTTTATACATTGACATGTACCTTTCTCATCCTGTCAGGTGACTAGATTTGGCTTAGAATAATTTACTTGCAGATCCTTAAAGTTAGATTTTTATGAGAGGAGTAAGCATCTATCAAGGTTTTCAAAAGAATGTAGATTCCATGGGAGACTTAATTCCTGACTCAGTAACAGAATTCTAGAGATTGAGATTTTTATGTTGTCTCCCTTTGTAAAGTACTTCAGTGAGGTATCATGACCCTTTACCTTAAATATTATATGGTAATCCCTGGCACACACAAACATCTTGGCTGTTGCATATACTTATATAGTTTACTAGAGGCCCAATGCATGAAATTTGTGCACGGGAAGGGGGGTATTCTTCAGTCCACTCTGCTACCTCTCCAATCTGGGACCCCTTGATTGCCACTAACCGCTTCTTTCTGCTAGCCTAATCACCTCTAACCACTGCCCTGCCAGCCTGATTGATGCCTAACTGCTCCTCTGCCAGCCTGTTTGCCCCTAACTGCCCTCCACTGTGGGCCTGGTCACCCATAAACTGCCCTTCCCTGCAGGCTCAGTCACCCCTAACTTCCCTCCTGTGCCAGCCTAGTCACTCCTAACTGCATTCCCCTGCATGCTTGATCACCCCCAACTGCCCTCCCTTTCAGGCCTGGTCCCTCCCAACTGCTCTTCTTTGCTGACCTGATCCCTCACAACTGCCCTTGCCTGCTGGCCATCTAGTGGTGGCCATCTTGTGTCCACCTGGGGGCAGGATCTTTTGACCACATGGGGGCAGTCATCTTGTGTGTTGTAGTGATAGTCAATCTGCATATTACTCTTTTATTAGATAGGATAGAGGCCTGGTGCATGGGTGGGGGGCCAGCTGATTTGCCCTGAAGGGTGTCCTGGATCAGGGAGTGTGTTCCCTTGGGTCATGGAGTGGCCTGGGTGAGGGGCTTGTGGTGGTTTGCAGGCTGGCCACACCCCCAGAGATCCAAGCAGAGACCCGGGTATCTGGGATTTATTTATCTTCTACAATTGACACTTTGTAGCCTGGAGTGGAGTCAAGCCTTCTGCTCCCACAGACATTGTTGGAAAGCTTTGTTGCCTTAATTGTGTGGAAAGCTTGGCTTCCTCCATTGCCAGGGGAAACCCAACCCTCTCTCCTTCTCTGTCTGTGGCTGTAGCCATCTTGGTTGGGTTAATTTGCATACACTCTCTGATTGGCTGGTGGGTGTGGCTTGAGAGTGTAGCAGAGGTATGGTCAACTTGCATATTAGTCTTTTATTAGATAACCAAGGAACCACCCTGCCACAAAGGGCCAGAACCTCTTAGAAATGGGAAGTATAACAATCACTGAAAAACAATATTTGATCTATGATAATAAAAGCATAATATGCTAATTAGACCAGACTACCTTCTGGATGACATTCTGGATGAAGCCAGGTCTGCAAGGGAAGCCCAGGTCTCGGCTGCCAGAGGGAAGACAGGCCTACCCATTCTTGCACAAATTTAATGCATTGGGCCTCTAGTCCTGATTATCATAGTTTGGTCAGTGTTGTAAAGCTTAGTAGAGATCTTAAGATATCAATTATGGCAACTTATTAATGTAGACTTGAGTCAGGTTCTGAGAATGTGCTTCAGGAATGTGCAATATTTTGTGTGTTTTTGTCTGTGTTTTCTCCTGGGTAAGGATTTACGACTGTCCACAGGTTTTCAAAGTGTTAGTGACACACAGAAAAAGTCAGTCATTAACTGGGAGTATTCTGCAGCCCCAGCCACACAGCTGGCACTTGGTGCACTGGGAATAGCTCTGTTCTAGGGTTTAGAGGGACCACACAGGACACGAGGGCCTGCCTGCATGGCTAAAGGACTCAGTCATCTGGCTAGAGACCTGGGTGAGGGAACTTCAGGAGGATGAAACCCTTTCCTCATGGTTCTATTTCTAGTTCTCTTTTAGAGGGATGACAGAGCCGAGCTTTTCCCCAAATAGTTTTCAGGCTCTATTATTGCAAGAAGTGGTTGACAGGGTGGCACTTGATAGCACTATCAGGAAAACTATGCATTGCATTAAAAATAACTTAGAGCATCATACTGTTTTCGAGGCTCAACTTGGACTCCATAAAATTACATTTTAGAAGTGCATGTTTATTGAAGAAACTTCAGAAATTAGTTACTCCCTTCCTCTCCTGAACAACACAAGGAATTTCTACCATGTTTTAATATTTTGCTTTCTTAATCCAGATTTGGGTATATTTTATATCTATAGCTATCTATATAGGTGTAGGGCTATTGCCATTTAATAATTTGATCTCACCATAAATGATAATGTGTGTGCGTGTATCAATATTTTTATATTTTTTCTTTTTTCTAATTTTTCTATATTGATTAAGGTATTACATATGTATCCTTATTCCCCTATTGCCACCCACCACTCCCACTCATGTCCTTACTTCTCTGGTGTCTATGTCCATTGGTTAGGCTTATATGCATACAAGTCCTTTGCTTGATCTCTCCTCCTTACCCCTGTCCTCTCCTACCTTCCCTCTGAGATTTGACGGTCTAATAATTTTAAACTGCCTTTTATCATTTAACATATTGCAAAAATTTTTAAGCCATTGAAGATTTTTTTAAGATCCTTGTTCAATCTCTTGAGAATATTCATATATTTTTCTAAAGCTTATCAGAGAGGCAGTGAATGTTAATATTTGTTCATATCTTGTCAAATTTGGACACCAAAGAAAATTTCTAAGTTTTTGGATAGGTATTGGTGCAAGTGTCCTCTATAAATCATAACAGTTTACACTCCCAGCAACCATGCACTGAGCTTTTGGACTCGTGGTGAAAGATGAAGTAAAAATACACGAATTAAAAAGAAATTGGTGGGGGTTAGAGTATTAGTCTCTTAAGTCTGATAGACCTATATTGTCAGTTGTAGTGTTTAAAGAAAAGGGTGACCATTTTATTTAATTATCTCCATTTCACAAAAGAATACAGGCATCTATAGAGTAGTGGTGTGTTCATTGATGCCAAGTAAAAGTGCTGTGTCTTTAGTGTTCACATGACTATAACCTTCATTTTCATGCTTAAATATTATCAGACTTGTCAAAGTATACTCTCCTCTTTCAAAGTGTCTCTTATCAAACTTGAAAGTTTTGAAAGCTTTCTTCTACTTAGTTGTGTTTTCAGAAGTGTTTGAAATCACACTTAAAGAAAATTAAAAGAAAAAAAATGAATTTTCTTTTCAGAAAAGATCATTTAATTTGAATTCCAAAGCAATTTATTTTGGCACTTACAGCAATTAATAGCAAACCTATATTCTCCCAATGTGCTTGTAAGCCTGAAAACAGGGTTTTTATTGGACATTTCATTAAAGAATTAATGTTTTCATAACAATTATGACATTTACATGGTTGATTAGAAATAAAATAAAATTATATCAGTGACTTGTCATCTAAATAAAGCAGAAAAAGCATGAAGACTTGCTGCAGAGACAATGTATTGCAGTGAGGAAGATGTATTGAGTTACCTTGCCAAGATTCAAATCCCAACTCCAACCGTCATTGGCTGTGGGCAAACTATTTTCCCTCTCTTTGCTTTGATATTCTTATTAGTGAGATGGGGGCAGTATTACTTCCAGGGTGACAGACTGTTCTGGGTTGCTTAGGACATTCCTGCTTCTAACACCAAAAGTCCAGAATCTGGGGATAGCTCTCCCTGAGACAAAGTTTTTGGAGGTGATTGTGTGTGAACAGTTGACTGGAAAGTGCAAAACTCATACAGCTCACCCCACAGAAAGGGCTGAGAACAACATTGTTTTTAGTTTCAAATGCATCCAGCAAAGACTATCTGCCTTCTGTAGGTGTTATTCTCCCCAACCCTCATCGCTGAGATTGGCCGTCAAGAATTAAATGAGATCCTGTTTAAAACAGTGGGACCCTGGCTGAGTGATAGTAAGCATTCAGATCAGCTTTTACTGTTATGATATTAAGGGCCCTGCTAATCTTTGGTGGTGCTGAATAATCTTAAAATCAGAAACAACATGTGTAGCACTGTAGATCCTTGAAGTGGCAGAAATCCCAGCCCCCATGGATGGTGAGTAAAATGTCCCGCCATCACAGGGTGTCCACCAGTCCCTCCCATTTTGCCTTTCAGCACAGATGCTCTGACCCTTCCAAATATTGAGCGGGAGACATTCCTCTCAACCTGTGCTCCTGACTTCTGCCACTGTTAATGGAAGTTCCGCATGTGTGCTCACCACGATGGAAAAGCCTGTATTTCACGGTGGGCAAAGACCCATGGTCCTGAAAATCTTCCTAAACTTCAAACTTAAAGAGAGCAGGGTAGGGAATCGCTGCTTTCTCTTTATATTAGCTTCTTCAATTTCCTTTTAATTAGAGCCAGGAACCTAGATTCTTGTAACTTAAGGGGGATGAACAATATAAATTAAGATCTGGATACTTTCCAGGAAGGGCTGAGCTCAAGGGTCTCTCTCTCTCTCTCTCTCTCTCTCTCTCTCTCTCTCTCTCTCTCTCTCGCTCTCTCTCGCTCTCTCTCGCTCTCTCTCTCGCTCTCTCTCTTTCTCTTTCTCTCCCTCTCCCCCCCCTCTTTCTCCACATTTCTGGCTATTGACAAATTTCATGCAGTTGCCTAAGGAGTCCTTATTTTCTTCTGAGGTTTCACATTTGCAAACTGCACTGCTGAGAAAGTAAGTGAAGTGTTCACCCACCACTGGTGTGAGCTGACTGGTTTAATGTACAGGACAGATAAACACTAGAACAGTGAGAACTCTAAGCCAGTAGTACAAAACCTTCAAATACAGTATCTTACCTTTTTCAGGACAGTCATTTCTCACCAAGAATTCTTTTTAATGTATAAGACTTCAATTTATGTTTAAGAACTAGTAAACTATCGCAGTTTGACAGCCATTCACACTGAATTCTGTGCATTAAACCAACAGCATTCTTTTCCACAAACATTCATTGTTAGGACAATGCTCTCAGACAGAATTTATGAGAAATGGAATTATGTTACCAAGGAGATAGCATTTACTATAATGAAGAGTAGATCCTAGAAAATGGCCCCTTTTACAGCAGCTCAGAGCAGAGCCACAAAAGCAATTGATTGGTCTTGGCATTTAGTCTTATATCAGCTGTGTCATCCATAGCTTCAGGAGTGAGAACACTAATCTAAAGTGACATTTCTGTTCTGGCGGGCTTTTCTGCCCTGATGAAAGCAATTACTTCATTCCTAAATGATAATTTGCAGGAGTTTCAACCACTTTAATTGATAATTTTTTTTTGTTCTGAGTTCAATTGTGAAGTGATTAGCTGATTTGGTAAATAGAAATTTAAGGTGTGAAATATACAAGTTGCTCTAAGGTAAAGTGCTGTTTATGGTGTGGAAAGAAATTACCTGATAAAGCAGCAATTTTTCCATTAGTATGGAACTGCCAGTGGTATGGCTTAAAGTTCTGGGGGAAATGAAGAACAAAACACTTTGATTCATGAGGTTTTGGGCAGATACCAAAGTATACAATGAATAGTCTGGTCTTGCTGTGGCTCATTCCAGGGTTATTTGAGTCAAGGTGACCATTGGTTGAAAAGGATGGTGCAGCCCTCTCAGCTTTTCTTATTACTATTCTAATGACTTATTCTGGAGTAACATCCTTTTATTTAAAGTGTTAAGAATAAAAATGCTTATTGGCTAAAACCAATTAATTTAATTATTACATTCAAACGTACACAAGGCATTTTCTGAACATGAGGAAGGGCATTCAGTTAAATGGCTTTAATTAGTCTTTTGATCTATTTACCACAAGTCAAAAAAATGGGTCATGACTATTCAGTCAGAATATATTTTAAAAAAAATTAATGCATCTTCATTTCAATACTTTACCCGATGTTAACAGTTGCAGTAGTTTTTGACATTTTTAAGCAATCAATTTCACGATATTTTCTTACATGGGGAAAAATAATGGTTATTTCACATGTTAAATGAGAAAAATAAAGCAAGAATGAAGGTCAAACTGATTTAGCACATCAAACAGACTTTGTCAGCCAAGCTTAATATATCCTGAGTTTGTGGAACAAATGAAATTTTGCTGCTATGTTACACTTTGCTTCCAAACAACCATTACAACTGGTTTTATATATTGTGTGAGCATCAGACCATCAAACAGTGCACCTTTACTGACGTGTTGCTGCAGCGATGATCTACGGCAGCAATCTGCCATTTATATAAGGGCAAAATGTGCATCTATATTTAGTTGTGAAATTGGCCTATTATACTCTTGATGTTTACAGAGGCTAACATAAATTAATGATGACAGCTATGAGCAGTGCATTAGTTAAGCAGGAGAGTTCTTACCTTGAACTTGAAGGTTCCAGTTTTAACTTCCAACATATACTATACTGCTTTCTTCACACATTAAAGGAAAGTTTCTGAGACGATTACCTTTTCTCAGAGAGCATCTTAAAGACTTCAATTTGTGAGCTATGTTGTGCATAATCTTACCAGATAATAGTTTATGCATTTCTCAATTATAACACATTATAAGAAAGCAGATATTTATAATTATAGGGAAAATAATTCTGAAAGGTTCTTTTTCTTTGTAGTAGGCTGATTTGATTGACTTTGAACTCTAAATGATGTTAATGTGTAGAGGGCTGTTTTATTGAAACTAATGAAGGAAAAGAAAGCCATGCTCATAGAATCTTTATCTTTTCTCTGGGAAACCTCCTCATTCAGCTCATGTCAGGGCAGGTGTAGGTACTGGAGTACCTATAGATTTCACCGTTAACTAGGACCAGAGATCTGACAAGTGTGCAGGTGTTCAAAGGTTCATGAGTTAAAATGCTGAAGCCTTTGATGAATTTTTGATGGCTGCATTTTTAATACAGGTCGACCTTCTTCCTTTGAGGCTGCATGCCAGATTAATTGATAAATAGTAGAAGTCTGTAGTGCTGGGTTCTCCTAAGCAAACAAGTAGAAAAAAATCCATAAAACCTGTCTATCTGGCTTCTTAGCAGTACTTTTAAAAGGTAAAATTTAAAGTGGTTCTGACCCTACATTTTCCTGATAGATAGATGCCTCAAACCTGCCATGTTCTTTAATAAGGACTAGTTATTGTGTTCTAAAAGTTTACATGTCAGTATTAAAATTGAGGCTTGGAAAGAGAATTCTCATGTAGAGATAGTATGTATATATATATATTAATTATATCTATATCAGAAGCAGTTCCACAAATATAAGTTATAAAAATAATAAAAAATCTGATTGTGTTTCTCTATCTCTGGATCTGTTTTTGTTCATCAGTTTATGTTGTTCATTATATTCCACAGATGAATAAGATCTTGTGATATTTATCTTTCTCTGCCTGCTTTATTTCACTTAGCATAATGCTCTCCATCTTCATCCATGTTGTTGCATGCATATAAGCCTAATCAATGGACACAGACAACAATGGGGTGGGGACAGGAATGAGGGATGGGGGAATGGGAGAATAGGGATACATGTAATACCTTAATCAATAAGGAAATTTAAAAAATAATAAAAATGGTAATAATTTAAAAAATCTGATTGCGAAGGTATCATATGAGAGGAAGAAATATTAATTTGTTTCACTTTGATAAATACTATTTTTCCCTATCTGTAGATCTCAGCTATATTGTTTCCATAATTGTCATAACCATTTCTGTGAAGAAAGAAACCAAAGTAATCAATTTTGCAAAGCTAAATATGATCAGCCACAAAGGATAGCCTACCTCTCTTAACTTAATGACTCATCGAGTCCAAAGTTTTCCCATTCGGGATAAGATCCTTTTCCAGCTCTGTGGCAGCTTCAGAGAAATTGCAAATTATGGGTCAATTTTATAATATCAGTTTGGTGATCATGGCTGTCCCTGTTTAAGTTTTTATGCCTTAAAACTTGCTCATTTCAGCACAAGCAAAATTTCATGACTCAGCCTTGCCCCCAGCGTGAAGACCTAAGCAGCAAATGCTGCCTGCTGCATCCTCACACTTTCCTGTCACCAGAAGCACTGCGTGAGCTCTCCATGGTCCTGGGATTGGGGCCTTGCCTACTAAGGAGGAGAACTTTAAGATTTGTGATATTTTGGAAGATATTTTGAAAGATTGTCTTTCCACTAGGAGTACGCATATACCCTTTCTAAATAATAATTGTTATTGCAAATTTGAAGTCTTCCATAGAAGTCACAAGCTTTCGGAGAAACCTATTTCCTTAGTGCCTGTTTAGATATTGATTTTTATGTATAAACAAAATTGCTTATTTTGCAACTGAATGCCATTGTTTTTTAACTTTAGCAAACTAAAAATTGGCCACCTTTCCTAGAACATAAATTATTTATTTATTAAGCCTTTCATCTGTCATTAAAAACTTTTTTTTTAATTTGAACAACTCATTAAGTACAGCTTCAGTATAACACATATAGGCATAAGGAGGACTAGGATGAAAAATCAAGATCTCTGCAATATTATTAGGTTTCTACTTCACTTAGAAACCTAATGTTATATGTCATAACCAGGGAATAGGAATCATATTGGTAAGAACAGAGTGTAAATTATAAATGAACATTGTTGACCTCAAAACATAGAACTGCCATTGTGAGATGAGCTAAGATTTTTGTTGTTGTTGTTGTTAAACACATCATATATAGAGTTGCTATGTGCCAGACACAATTGTAAATGTTTTGCAACAAATAAATTTAATTACAACAATAATCTTATGAAGCAGATAGCATTATCATCCCATTTAACAGATGAGAATAACTGAGACAAAGTAATTTTCTCATATCTACATAATTAGGAAGTTATAGAGCCATGATTTAAATACAGGCAGCTGGCTCCACAGTCTATGTACTTAACATCTACCTTTTGCTGGTATGGAAGACACTGAGAAAGGTGTCAGATAGAAGCTGACGATAATCACTATTAGAACATGTAGAACTTTAAAAAAAAAAACAGGCAGTTTTAATGTTGTCATCAAGCAGAAGTTAGGCCTCTGATTTTATTTTCCTTGGTTTGACTTTTACTGTCACTGCATGGGAAATTAAATTTACTAAAGTGAAGGTCATAAGTGGCAGTAGAGAAAGGAGTCTGAGAGGACAATGAGGAAAGCAAACAGGTATTCCAAATTATGGAAAATGTAGTCAAACATGATGGTAGAAAAAAAAATTATAAATAATTATGGAGAAATAGGGTAGTAATCAGATATGGTACTAGGATTAAAACAGCTGGGCTTTTTTATATATAAGTTTTATATTTATTAAAATAAGAGTTACTGCTTATGGAATATTTAAAATATGGTAGACATTTAACAATTTGCACACATTAGCTCAATTATTCATCTCAGCAATATTATGAAGTAGATACTATTAAAATGTCTATTTTCCACATGAGGAAATTGAGGCCTGAAAAGATTGAGAGGCCTACCCAAGGTTACCCAGAGAGT
The DNA here is from genome assembly GCA_011751065.1 of Lasiurus cinereus. Lineage (NCBI taxonomy): Eukaryota > Metazoa > Chordata > Mammalia > Chiroptera > Vespertilionidae > Lasiurus > Lasiurus cinereus. The sequence goes on from JAAGEH010000208.1 coordinate 12,289,710, forward strand.
AACTGTCTGGTGATGTGAAGGTCCACAATCTTACTACAGAGCCCCCCACTCCTAACTCCTATGGTTCAAGTTTGAGGATTGGTTGACTTTAATTTGGGCATTTCTGAGCCTTTCCAAGTTCTTAAAATTCTTTGTTTTAAAATTCTAAAGTAGACTCTACCACATTTACAGTTCATAAACTATCTTAATTGTTAAAATCTAGAACTGTCCAAGAAGTTTACTAATTTATAGTTAACTCTCAGGGGATTGGCCAAAAATGCCCTATTTGTCATCCTCATTTTATAAAGTGATAAAATTAAGGCTCAACTTTGTGAGTTACAATCATAATGGCCGCAAATGGCCAACATGTGTCTTTAACTCCTTCACCAGGAGTCTTTGCACAAAATACACAACTTGCCAAAGGGATTTAAGATTCATAAAAGGATTTAAAAAAATCACTTATCATTTAATGTGCACTGTTATTACTAGTACAAGTTTTTGATTGCTTGTTATCTGTACATAAGGTATAACTTTAGAAACTTGTAAAAATTACTTCAAGATATTGAGAAGAAACATAGATTAAATATATTATTGAAACCAGGATATTTGTTTATGATAAATGAATTCTGGCAAGATCAACGACAAGAACAGGGGGAAAATTTAACTTAATAAGGCTTAGGGGAAATTCAAGATACTAGGTCATTATCCTTTTATGGTAATGACCTAGTATCTTGAATTGGGGAGATGGGGTCCCTAAGGATAATCTGAAAATCATTTACTGTCTTCCCCAAAATATACATATACACATACAACTTCATATAGGACTCCCAGCTTCTATTTATCTCTTCTGTACATATCTATATGTAACTGTCTCCCTTTTGAAGCGGCTGTTGATTTTTTGTTTTTTAGTTGGTGGTAGTGCTGGTGAGGTTGATAATATCCTCATTGAAGAGTGCTGGCATTTTGATTTGCTGAGGGATAAGGTAGTCTTTTCTTCCTGCTCTCCAGAGCCTGAGGGGAAGAGCATCAGCAGTGGGCTCAGGGAGTACTTATTGTGACTATGAAGCCTAATCATATTTTAAATGGCAGAGATCAAACATTTTGCTCAAGTACAAATAAGCCATCCTTTCTTTAGTATTACACACACACACACACACACACACACACACACACACACACACATATACAGTGGTACCTCGAGATAAGAGTTTAATTTGTTCCTTAACCTTGAGGCGTGGGAAACTATGAGAAGCTCGAGTCGCGGTAAACTGGTGGGTCCTGTGCAGCCAGCCGATTTGTGCAATTACTCCTATTTCAAATGTTGCTCGTATTTCAAAGCAAAAATCGCTCGCTCGATGGCTCGTATCTCAAAAATCTCATATGTTAGGGCACTCGTATCTCGAGGTACCACTGTACATACATAACACACACTCATTGGTTTAGAACAGAATGTATAAATACAAAGTTTGTTTTTGGTTTTAATATAGTCCTTAATTCAATTTAAGAATTGCTCATAACCAGGCTCTACTTCACAAAAGCAGACAAAAGATTAATCCTCAATCTGTATTGTTGTCTTCAGGTCCTTAGCTTCATCTATTTTTGTTAGCATCTCTATAACCTCTATAATCCTTTGACTGTATTTTATTGCTGTTGCCCTCAAAACCAATTACTACTTATTACAGACACAGTGCTATCATTCTGAAAGTCTTCTGAACTATGGTGTCTGCATAATGATGTGATGTGGGAGTCATGGAAACCCTTTGTTATTGAGATTATGGGCAAGAAGATTACTCCAGTGGGGTAACAGTGTGTGCTAGAGTTAAAAAGAAGGGGAGGGCAGAAAAACAACAGAATGTGGAGCAGGAACGCATAGAGTAAGTTGTGCTCAGTGCTGCATTAGAACAATTAGGTGTCAGGGCAGTCCTGAACAGAATGGCAAAAGGCATTCCTGTTCACATATTCCCATTCCCCTCTGCTAGGCTTTGGAGCCTATTGGGTTGCTTCCTGTGATCTTGGGCTTTCCTCCCCATAGGATTATTTTTTTCTATAATTTATTGATAAGCTCATGCATTACTATCAACTTCAGAATAATTGCCTAATCCTCTTGTTGTGTCAGGTGAATAGAGACATTCCTAGAATGAATATTAGTAATATTAAGTTAGGTAACAAATGAGTCCATTTGTGATCATTTGAGTGACATGTCTAAAGGAAAGTCACATATATTACCCAATAAAACTATCTTCAAAAGTGCTCTCCCAAATTATTACCCAGTTATAAAAGTGCATCCCTGCCCCATTGTTGACCAAATGACATATTTTAATAGGCTTGTGTAATTTTTAGAACTTTAATTAGCTAACAGAAAATTAAAACATAACATAAAATTTGAAATGCCACATAAAAGTTAAGTTTTTGTTCTTTAGAAATAGAGAAACCAGAACTCTGACAACACCAGACTTGCCTGCCATCAAAGCTGTAGTTAGCTGAAAGTGTGTGTGCCAAAGGGATTTAAGATTCATAAAATCTATGCCTGCACTACTGTCCTCCAGGCCTCTTCACCCATCACCATTCCCTGCCTTAACCCTGGGAGCCCTTGAGTTTGCAACCTCTGCTCCAGTGCTCCATCATAGTCACTTAGAGAACTAAAAAAAGTGAGTTCAGCCTACCTTCTGGAGTAATATTCAATTACAAGAACATAAAGAGAACAGATCACTGAACTTGAACCACTGCACTCCATAAGTGGTAGAGAAACATGTGAAAAGAGAGGTTTATTTTGGCACAGATAACTTAAATGGTATTAGGTAGATATGTATCTACCTAACATCTTATGATGTTAACCTGGATCTCAGTTAGATTTATATTTGGTCATATTTTAGGGCTCCTCTCACTTTATTTACGTGACTAGAGGCCCAATGCACAAAATTCATGCAAGAGTAGACCTTTGCAGCCCTGGCAGCTGTCTTGATCCTGTGGCTACAGCCCTAGCTTCATTCAGAAGGCCATCCGGAAGGACATCTGATCTAATTCACATATTGTGCTTTTACTATTACAGATTTTCAACAAGCCAAAATTTATCATTTATAGAATTGAATGGAGATCACTAAGATATTAGGATATAAGTGGCATAACAAGTCTTTTCCTTGTAAATTAAGGACGTTTCTGCCTGAGTTACCACCTAAGATATGAAGAGACAAAAGTTTGTCACCTAAGACTGCTAAGACTGAGAATGATAGCAGTAACTTGTCCAGTTCTGAGACATGTATTAGTTAGCTAATCCAGGATATTTTATTAATAGAGTAAACATGAAATAATTTGGGACATTTAGACCAGAACATTATAACTGAAATTACATAGATATTTAATAAGACAATTGGAGTGTCTGCCCTGAATACAATGTTTACACTGGGAACAATATAAGGTATATACTAATGTTATTGTCTGTATTCTACTATAGGGATGGGAGCCACACTTTAACTCACTTTGATTTATTCCTCTGGTTTCACTTCCTTCCTTGTTTCTCATTCTCACTATTTTATAATGGGAAGCCAACACACTAGACTCAAAGATTTAAAATGTCCTCAGAGTTTAATAAAATGGATACCTGTAAATGATTTTAATAGTATCTGGATACTGTAAATATTGCCCAATTACCTATCACTAGGATATGATTTTGAGTTCATTTCTTGTCAGACACAAAACAGAACAATTCAGAATAGTGGAATTTTCTTGTCAAATGCTCAGAGGCAACCTCAGTGGTGCCAGATTCTGCCCTCAGCAATGTGAGCAAACTTCAAACAGAAATGCACATGAATAGTTAAAGGAAAATGCTGGATCCCACCTGTTGCCTCTTCTGTGAAGTAATATGTCCATAATGTTTATAAATTTTAATAACCCAGACAGGGATTTTTGTCTTTCAATATTAAATTTATATTATCATAAAGTTTGACTTTTTGGGCAATATGTTTTATCCTCTAGTAATTTGGGGAATCTATCCAGTATTAGTGTATGTCAATTGATAAAAGAATGAAAGTATTTTCTTATCAATTAATTACCAGCACATTTATAAAATTACATGGAAATCTTCATCTTTAATAGGATATTTTCTTTATCTGACTGAGGTCTTGATTGGTATTGAGTGCTGGAAGAACATCAACATTTTATTTGTTGATTCTGTGAATTGTGTTTGTATTTTCCTTTTTCCTCTGAGATGATAACTGAAATAATTTTTTAAATGCATCCTTTTTATGGCTTATAATCCCATTGGAATAATAGTTAAATGGACAAAGCCATGCTTGAGAATAGATAGGATATATATCTGAGAATAAATATCTACAAGCCCAATCTTTTAAATTGCTTATAGCTGAAAAGATCAAGTACCACCTATAAAACATATGTTCAGAAACAAGGAATGTATGTTAATCCATAGTAAACTGAGGGGAAAAATCCTACCAAGCAAATGATTTTTTCTTGCACTTGAGTTCATGGCATATAAGTCCAGAGGAAGAATTTATGGTTTTAGTGGACATTGTCTGGAATCTATTTTACCATGACTCATGGGATTTTGAAGATTTTGGTAGCTTTTTCCAGGGAAAGGGGAAGTAAAAAGAAAGCAGTTTCTATCTGATGAGAAAATCATATGTTCTAAACAATACTTTGTTACTTCTTTGATTTCAGTTTACAAGCATTGAGAAAGGAGAAATCCCGAGATGCTGCACGCTCCCGCCGGGGAAAAGAAAATTTTGAGTTCTATGAATTGGCCAAGTTATTGCCTCTTCCTGCAGCCATCACGAGCCAGCTGGATAAGGCGTCCATCATTCGACTTACAATTAGCTATCTGAAAATGAGGGACTTTGCTAACCAGGGGGACCCTCCATGGAACTTGCGAATGGAAGGCCCACCCCCAAACACATCCGTAAAAGGTAAGTTTTAAGCCTCTGGTCATTGTGGCTTATGGTTCTGTAGCTGTCTTTAAAATGAAATGTTTACCATCATCCTTTCTTCTTTTCCTGCATATCAAATCCTTTAAAGGGATACAAATGTGGAAATCTGAACTCTGCATGAGAAAGACACCATGTGAAGGTGAAATGAACCTCTTCTATTTCTATTTTCTTTTCAAAATATTTGTCAGCCTAAAGTATTCTATCATTTTATATAAGGTTTCAGAGAAATGGGAATGAAATGACTTACATTAAGGTGCTTCCTGGGTTTAGTTTAAATTATGTTAATACATGCAAATTTTTATTGATGGGTGGAGTATGAGAATATTGCTAAAGGGTAGAGCTAATATTTTCTGTCGTTAGTCACCAAAGAAGGAAACAGAGTCCAACTGTAGCAGGCATTTTGAGCAATGATTTTATTGATTAATAACAAAATGAAGCCATGAATTAATGTTTCTAGTCTCTATACATATTGCCTAGAAGTTGCACACATGAACATGTACTTGTCCTCCAAATCTTTGGTGCAGTTATCCTTAAATCATTACTTTAAAATTTTAGGCCTTCTTCACTCTGTAAATTAAGAGAGGTATTTCTTGTGTGCTCCTGAAACTCCTAAAAATTTATGGCATTTCTAGTATTTTATTTTTTTGGGGGGGGACTTTTTAGATTTATTTATTTATTTATTTATTTATTTATTTATTTATTTATTTATTGTGTTACATGTATACATATCTCCCCGTTGCCCCCCCTCCCTCCCAGGCATACCCCAACCCCCAGTGTCTATGTTCATTGGTTATGCTTATATGCATGCATACAATTCCTTTGATTGATCTTATCATTTCTAGCATTTTAGAATATATGCATATGTTTTTCAGTGTACATGTGGTGTTGGTCATTGATTTTTCTAACTTTAAGGGTGTATCATTCAAAGCATAGGACTTTAGGGATCTCCAAGTTTCTTGTGCCTAACCTAGTTTCTAGACCCTCGACCAGTGTGGGGTAAAACTGGACATTTGGCAGAATTTCAGACAACCTTCGCTCAGGGAGAAGTTAGGTTCTTTAGTTAGTGGTGACACCTTGACAGCTCCCTTTGGAGAGGGCCCATGTTCTTGGCTGTTGTAGGAGAGGGGGAGCTGTAACCCTTAGAGGACTTACATTAAAATGAGGTCAGAAGCAGTGCTGTTTACAGTCCTGTGCTCAGAGGTGTGATCATCTTCGTGCATGTGCATATGTCAGTCCATTCCTCTTTTTGTCATCGGTACTTAGGGTTTGTGTTTCATATGTTTAGGAGAGAAGGAAAATTAGAGTTTAAATTCAAACATGTTATTTTACTCTAGAGCAGGGGTTGGCACACATATTCTGTAAAGGGCCATATAGTACATATTTCACGGTAGACTCTGGGAATTAGCTCAACTCTGCCATTGCAGCAGGAATTCAGCCATAGACAACAGGGCGTGGCTGTGCCCTATGAAACTGTACCTACAAAGCAGGCAGTGGCCACCAGATGGGCTCACAAGCCATAGTTCCCAGACTCTGGTTCTAGACTGTAAGACTGACATTCAGAGCTTGAAAAGAACATGCAACGCAGTAGCTCTCAAGGGCAAGATGTGAGTTTAAGACAGCAGCGTACAAACAAGCCAAGGCACATCATGCTGTCCTTTCACAGTCCTCTTACCTAAGAATGCAGATGTCAACTTGGCCGCACAGCAGTCCATGTCCCAGAGGCTAAAGTAGTAGGGAATTTTCCCAGGCTAAAGATGGGAATATAATCCTGGTAAGTGTTTATTATGTACAGAAGAGTTTATTCAAAAGGCTGTCTTCATGTTTATTCCAAATCATGCAAGTTGGAAGGATGAGTGCAAAAGCTTATAAATCACACAATGTACAAAATGTTGTTATTAAATTTTAAATATGTTGCTTGAGGGACTGGACTTATATGAGGTTATTTAGGATAATCATCTTTATTTCCATTTTTCTTTTAAATAGTTTGCAGTTATACTTACCTGGCAGGGAAGATATACCATGATCACGAAGGTGGTTTTCCCAGGGCGAGGCTTATCCATTGCACTCCGGATGTGCTGACCCCTGCGATTTCCCCAAATGTGGGAAACTCGACTGCATAATTTGTGGTAGTGGGGGACTGCATTCACGCTCTCCCCTGAAAATTAAATAAATAAATAAATAAATAAATAAATAAATAGTTTGCAGTTTATAGATACTTTGTGGTAGCAGTAGTTACCAAAGTAGAAAAATCTAATGGTTCCCTTGTCTGTCCATTCTTCTATTTTGTGATAGCCCTGCTTACTCTTAGAATCATGGCCTTTTAGATATATAGAATTATAGAGCACAAGGAACTATGCCTTCATTTTACATATAAAGAGAATATGTAGAAAGGGTTTACAGTTGAGTGTTCACAGATCTAAAACTAGATTCCCCCCTCCTTTTTTTTTTTGCCTTTCTGTCTAAGGGTTCTTCTATCACATCACTTTCATTTCCAAAGATACTTAATTTGTATCACCATCTTCAAAAATTCCAGGTGAGAATTCTCTCAGTTTCATGATGTGACTAATACATTTGGACTTTGTGGCCTTCAATCAACTCAACTTTCTCACTACTTATTATGATAAAGATGGGAAAAAAAGCAGACATGGTCTCTGCCCTCATGGGTTTCAGTCTGTGGAAAGACATGGCGATGTCAGTAAGAAAAACAAGGAGTCTGGGATGGATGTTTAGGGGCCTGGAAGGAGATCACAGATTTTATTATTGTAAACTTTCCATTGAATTTTGGCAGAGATTCCAAGTTGTAACATGTTGTTCCCAATATTAGTAAATCGGTGAGAGGCTAAGGCTGTCGTTGTAAGCATAGTGACTCTGTACTATTTACCCTGATTCTCAGAAGTTGGGAGGAATGCAAAATGCAATGGGCACATTCTATAAACTGGTTCTGCTACACAGTATATGTATATTTTGTTGCTTTACTCTAGTTCTTTAACGCAAACCTGCTACTCATACTGATCAAACATTCATGGAACAACATCAAAGAAATTTGACCTTAATTTATTAAGGTCTTCTATGTTGTGCCCTTGAAGAAGTTCATATGGATAAACAAGTTTATATAAATAGCCTGTAGCATCCTGGCAAGTGCAGTTCATAATCCAGCAATAAAACAATACATATTATACTTTGTCCTTCTCCAAGCAGTCTCTTGAGTAAACGTAACAGCATTTGGAAATTTATATGAGAAGGACTTACACATTGTAGACAACATTTTAAAAAATGTGATGAGTTATTCATGTTAATAATTAAATTGCAGAGCTTAAATTTAAATTTGTCACCCCAACTATATAGAAATTTAATCATTTTAATTTACTGCTTCAGAAAGGTCCTTCACTCTGCCCTGTATTCATCTCATCTTTTCTTAAAAGTCCATAAAGGTTGATGAGTTTGTTTTGTGATGCCCATTGTGTACAGATTATTTACAAGTTATGTTTGCAGAAAGAACACCCAGGTGACAGTGGGTAATACGTTCTGAGTCAATTACTTCGTGGAAATGATATGTTAAGCAATTGGAAGGTAACAGATAGTTTTTTCCATTATTTTAGAAATATCTGTATTGCTATAATACAGATCAAATCTGAACATAATGCATTATTCAAGAAATGACCAGGCATTCTCAGCAGTGTTTCAGCTAAATAACTGATGATTGTAACCTTTAAAGAAATCTCATTGTGGTGACTGTTGGTAAATCACTTCCCCATTCATAGTAATCTCTATTTAGAGGCTATCTGGAAACCATTATATCTTTTATTAATCTTAAAAGCAATAGCTGCTGATTTGACATTTGCTAAAACTAGATAAATTTTTCATCTTTCTAATATCACAGACTTTGGTCAATTTTGAAAGTCTATTGGCTGCAATTCTATCAATCCAGAAATATTTACCACTCTAGGCATGCATTTTATTTTAATTTAAACATAGAAGCTTTTGAACAATTTGCCTGTGACAGGCAACAATGCTAACATACTGTCTGTAAAATACAAGACATTTTTAGTTTTTGGAAGGAAACAGTTGAAAACTATGCAAGATAGGTGGTGCTTAAGGTCACCTAAGAGCATTAGGAAAGAGCTTTACTGTTTCCATGGAATTTCTCTTCCCTGTTTTCAGGCATGCAATTTGAATAAACTGGTAGATTTATTGTAGTTTTTATGTAAGCAATACATGGTGTCTCCTTAGTCAAAGACTAGACTGTTACTTAAGCAATGATTTTTAGTGGATTCCTTAAAAATAGTAATGTAGGATGAGTACAGGACATCTTTAGGAGTAACACTAAATTACTGTAATGATTGTCCCTAACTTAGATAGCATTTTGAAAAATGGTTCTGCTTCCATAGAAGGTAGAGATTCCAAGACTAGCCAAGTTGGAGGTCTTCTTGGTTTCAGCAGCTCCAAGGTCTTCCCGCTTCTGTTATGGCTTTTTACTGTGTACATTTATGTCTGTCAGGTGACATTTGTGTTTGAGAGCAAGTGTCATATTCCTTATTGTCTCAGGGAGAAGGCGGGTCTGGGTGGGTGGCAGGAAGAGATTAACCAAAGAACTTGTGTGCATATATGCTAACCCATGGACACAGATGATAGTGTGATGAAGGCCTGGTGTGGGGTGAGGGGCAGGGGCAGAATAGAAGGCGTCAGTGGGGGGAAAGGGTACATATGTAATACTTTCAACAATAAAGATTTTTTTGAAAGAAAGATAATGTGAAATGAAGGTCTTAGACTGAAGACATGGGATGTATGTCAGCTTGTGTGATTCTTTAGTTGTTGTTGTTACGCAGGCAAATGGTAGAACTCAGGATGAACCCTTGGTTCTGAACAGAAGCTCCCTGTAGGGCAAAGAGAGTAGGACGGGAGGTGGAGACTTGTTTCTTGCTTGCTTCCTATTCTTACCGCTGTCATTCTCAGTACACACAGGGTCTGAGTCTCTGCTCTAGTCTCCAATTCCATTTGCCTCCATCCAAAGTCAGTGATAGCCCCACATGAAAATGGAAGAATCCAAAAATCTGAGTTGCCGGTGATCCTTTCTATTATTTATGGTAGCCAGTGCTGGGTTTTACCATCTATGGAAATCTAATGTAACATCACAGCCTATTTTTAGATTTGCTTACAAGAAAGGTTTCTTCAGATCTTTCTAGTGAAGCTATGACTTCTGGAAGAAGTTCATTTAAGAATGTACCATTCACTTTTATTGTATATCATGTTTGAACAAGCAATGCTAACAGTACCACACTTCCGTGGGATCGTCATTTCTGACACGGGGTAGGAAGGGCTTTTCTGACAACTGTGGGTCTTAACGGTGGCAGAGTAAGTGTCTAATTCCGTGAAGTTTCACCTTCTATCAGCAAAACCTTTGATATCTACAAAGGGATACTATAGTTGATCTTTAGCATGAAGAATACTAGAAAGCATTGTTGGCTTCTTGCTACATGCCACTGACAGTTTGATGGGTTACTATAGCATTCAGTGTACTATTGAGCATCTAGAATTACCTTGCCTCCAAACAGTGACTCAAGGAAAGGATACCCATGAGAATAATGGCTGAGAGCATGTGACTACCCAGCCAGGCCAAAAAGCAATTTCCACATCTCAATACCATGCAACAGAGCTTTAACTCCTCTTGTAGCCAGTTAGTCTATAGCTTGGCAGATCTAGGCTGGAAAGACCTGCGTGGTTCTACTTCTTACCACAGTCTGGTTGGGCTTGACTCCCTTGCTGAGAGTTTAGCTCAAGTCTGGCTCCTGTTAAGGGGCAGCCAGATTTTAGAAAAGCTCTTTCCATGGTGATTGCAGAGGAGTAAGAGTGCTGTGCAAAAAAACAGATAAAAAGGAAGAATATATTAAACTTTAATGCTGTAAGCGTTGAATGATATTTGGTTTGCAAATCTCCCATCCCCCTCTTCCTTTCCATCCTTCCCCTCCCCTCCCTCTCTTCCACCTCCTTCCCATCCCTCTTCCCTCCCAATACCCTTCCCTTCACCTTCCATCATTTCTCCTCC